>BSBK01003478.1:382500-592758 GCA_027943335.1 Chamaecyparis obtusa
TAAAAGACATGCTAATATTAAAATCCATTATTAAATAAATTTAATATTTCAACATCATTAAATCATGCATTATATTAATTTAATAACTAATGGACAATTCAAATATATTTTCGCACAATTAATTAATTAATATCAAATATCCTAATATTTTATTTTTAATTAATTAATAATCATACAATAACATAGGAAATAAATTTAATATTATTTTTCATTATAATATTAAATTCCATAATAATAAAAAATTACATAATCAATCTAGCAATAAATCAGCACCATCAAATAAACATACCAACACAGAGATGGGATCCGCGAACTTTGTCACCTGACAAATTCAGGTAAGGTGGTCAACGGATACTTATCAAATAATTAGGATAATTGGGCTTAGATTTAGATTTTTGGGGGTCCATCTGTTACCTCCCCTCTTTACCATTGAGACAAGTATATTTTTGGGCACGCTCACTCCTACCAATTCAGGGAAGACAATGCCCTATACCTACAAACTTGTCATCACAAATCAAAGCATGTACATACAACATATAGCAAACAATGATAGGGTATGGTCAGTCGTGTGGATCTTGACAAGGTAAGTAACTACGTCTCTGCCCTCTACCATACAGGCACATAAAAGAAATACATACAAATGAACACCATGCACATGCTAGTATGGGGTAAGTACATCATAATCCAATTGAAACAAGAAACATCACATCATGATAATATCAATAGCTAACATGACATGATATGACATAATCAAAACCATAATCCAGATCATCAATAGTTACTGACATAATAAAATCTGCACACAACAATGTGACCTAAAAGAATATGGCATCTGAAAAATTGAAAGAAAAATATGGAGGTACTACATCCACCCCTCCTTGTATCGGGCTTACTCTTGAAAGCCTGCAAACAAGTAGGGATAGGATTCTGGGAATCTAGCTGTACCCTTCCAAGTAGCTGTTGTCTCATCATTTGGATCCCATTGTACCCTTACTTAGTTGATGATTCGACCCCTAAGGATCAAATCCCAACATTGTAGGATATGTATGGGCTCTAAGGCCAACTGCCTGTCCTCCACTTGCAAATCATTCCAATCAAGTACATGTGTAACATTAGGAATATATCATCTAAGTATTGAAACATGGAATACATCATGAATGTGTGATAAGCTGGGTGGCAAAGCAAGACGGTATGCAACTGGACCTATCCTCTCTAAGATCTCAAAAGGACCAACAAATCAAGGCACCAACTTCAAACCCTTTCCATAATGGATCAGACTCTTCCGTGAACAAACTCTCAAGAATACTCTATCCCCAACTACAAATTGTCTATCAATTTGATGAGCATCTGCATACTTCTTTTGTCTACCCTGTGAAGTAGCCAAATGCTCTCAAATACGAATCACCTACTGCTCCATGTCATGATGCATATCTGGACCAATAAGAATATTGTCCTCCAATCTGTCCCAACTCAATGGTGTATGACAAGGATGTCCATACAATGCATGGAATGGTGACATGCCAATGGAACTATGATAACCATTATTATAAGCAAACTCCACTAGATATAGATAATCCTCCCAGTGAGTCTGTTTGTCCATGACATACATCCTCAACATATCCTCCAACACCTGATTAACTCATTCTATCTGACCATCAGTCTCAGGGTGATATGCTGAACTGAAATTCAACTGAGCACCAAGATCGTGCTACAGTGAAGTCCAAAATGCAGATGTAAAAATAGGATCTCGATTAGAAATAATCTTATGTGGAACTCTGTGAAGTCTCACTATATCTTGCATGAAGACCCTGGCCACATAAGCCATTGTATAAGAAGATCTCATGGGAGAAAAGTGTGCCACCTTAGACAACTGATCAATGGTCACCATGATAGCATCATGTCTATGAGGAGTCATAGGCAATCCAACAATGAAGTCCATAGAAATAATATCTCACTTCCAAGATGGAATGAGATTAGGCTATAAAAGCCCTGCTAGGTGTTGATGATCTACCTTGAGTCTCTGACACTCTAGACATCTCGCCACAAAATCTGCAATGTCACATTTCATGCCAAGCTAATAATAAAGCTATCATAAGTCTGTGTGCATCTTATTGACACCTGGATGTGCCAAATAAGGTGCATGATGAGCCTCTGATAAAACTAATGAATGCAAATCATCCAATGGTGGTACATATATCTAGCCCTTGTGTCGCATAAGTCCATTAGACTCCAAGACAAATCCTATAAACCTACCCTCCAATGGTCTACCTAACTTAATCAATGAACTCACCTCCTAATACAAAGTATCTCTAGGAAGTGACTAAAGAATCTTGCTCCTCAAATCCATGCTAAGAGTCATAGCTGAAACAATCTTCCTCTTGTGACTCAAAGCATCTACTACCACATTCTCTTTACCCTAGGTGTGTTTGATCTCAAAATCATACTCACATGAGAATTCTAGCCACCTTCTCTATCTAGCATTCAGATTAGGTTGGGTAAATATGTACTGGAGACTAAAATGATCACTATGAAGCTCAAAACGGTGCCCTAAAAGGAAATGCCTCCATCTGACCAAAGCATGGACTACCACTTCCAACTCAAGATCATGTGTAGGATAATTCAATTCATGATCCTTGAGTTTGCGAGACTCATATGCAGTCACTCATCCTTCCTACACGAGGACTGCTCCAATACCCTCTAAAGATGCATCGGTGCATACAACAAAATCTCTGGCTGGATCAGGCACTGCTAGAATAGGGGCACTAGTCAAACACCCCTTAAGCTTTTAGAAAGCTTCCTCACACTTCTCTATCCAAATGAACTTCTTCCCTTTCCTCTGCAATGAGGTGATAGGATGTGCAACCCTGGAGAATTCCTTGACAAATCTACAGTAATATCCAACCAAACGAATGAAACTACGGACTTCAGACACATTAGTGGGTGCTGGGCACTCCACAATTACCTGAATCTTCAAAGGATCTACCAAGATACCTTCTCCTAAAATCATATGACCAAGATATTGAATCTCTTTCTGAAAGAAATCACACTTCTTTGCATTAGCATAGAGTTGATTTTCCCTCAAACACTGCAGAACCTGTCTAAGGTGTTCCTCATGCTCCTCTATGGATCTAGAATAAACCAATATGTCATCCAAGAAAACCAAAACAAACTGATCCAAGTACTTGTGGAACACTCCATTCATTAAGCACATGAACACTGATGGAGTGTTCATTAAGTGAAAGGGCACTACTATGAACTCATAATGCCCATATCATGTACGGGATGCAGTCTTATGAATATCTACATCATGAATCCATAGCTAATGATACCCTGACTTCAGATCAATTTTAAAAAACACCTTAGCTTCCTTAATCTAATCAAAGAGATCATCTATGCATGGCAAAGGATATCTATTTTTTATCATTACCTTGTTCAACTATCTGTAATCAATACACAAGCGTAAAGATCCATCCTTGTTCTTAACAAAGAGGACTGGTGCTCCCCATGGAGAAACACTAGGCCTAATGCTCCCCTTTGCCAACAACTCTTCTAGCTAAAGCTTAAGCTCACTCAACTCATGAGTAGTCATCCAGTATGGAGCTCTAGAGATAGGCTCAGCTCCTAGAGCAAGCTCAATCCAGAAATCAATGTCACGCTTAGGTGGCATACCTGAAATCTCTATCAAAAAGACATCAAGAAATTCTTGCAACACAAGATGATCTAAGGTCTTATCTTTGCTCTCCTCATCATCAATCTCATTCAGGGTCACTACAAACATCTAGAAACCCTTCCGCATACAATGTTTAAGTTGCATAATTGAAATCATTCGAAGAGAAATAGATCGTGGAATACCCACTATCTGAAACTCCTTACCTTCATCATCCTTACAAATGATGGTCTTCTTCCTACAATCGATGCTAGCTCCATGAGCCCCTAGCCAATCCATACCTAAGACAACCCCATATGATCCCAAAGGAATCACATGTAGATCAACTATGGTAGTGAATTTACCCAAATTCAGCTCGTACTTAGCAACCAAAGATCCTACTACAACCCTAGCTCCTAAGGCTAATTCCACTTGCCATATACTATCTTAATTTTCAGCCACTATCCCACAATGCTCCACTAAATGTGGAGATATAAAAGAATCAGTAGCACCAGAATCATACAAAACAAAAATGGATATGCCTCGAATAGTACCTGTAGTCTCAACTACTATGCCCTGATGATCTTCCTGCCACTGATCCAATGCTAGAAACACTCTATGACCTTGTCTTACATCACCCACTATGGGCTCAGAAGCCACTGATCTTTGTGAAGAAAACTAAGGTGGGTGTTGTGGACAATTCATAGCAATGTGTCCAAACTACCCACAAGTGAAACAACCTGTGCTCCTGAAATTGCCTTTCCCACCGGAAGGCACACTAGACTGCTGGAAGCTACCTCTGCTAATGCTCTACTGAGCACTCTAAGTTGGCTAAGTGGTTTGATTGTGCTTGAAGCACGTACCATTATAGAAGTTCCTAGATCAGGAACCACCGCTTTGAGTAGAAGGAGGTGGAGGTGACTTAACCTGCTGTTGGTTTTGGTTACCTCTATAGAAGTTCGAAGACTTCTTGAAGTTCCCACCACCATGAGACTGATTCCCTCTAAATCTTGATCCTAAAGATCCACCTACTGAAGCACCTATATGCAAACCATAGCCCGAGACTATGTTAGCCTCTATGAGTGTAGCCTTCATAACTACTTCCCTGAGGGTCTTAGGCTCAAAGAGTAAGACCTCTCCAATAATGCAGGCATTCAACCCCCTAACAAAGTGTTGTATCAATAAGGCTATGTCATGTCCAAATCTAGTGTACTATTTGAGCTCAAAGAATTTGTGCTCATATTCACTCACTATCATAGTCAGATGTCTCAAATTATGAAACTCATCGGCCCTTTGTTTCCTCCACTAATCAGATAAGAAATGTTCTAAAAAATGTTCCAAGAACAATTCCCATGTAACTGTGTCCATCTAAAGACCTAGCTTCTCTTCCTCAATTTTCCACCATACCGATTCAAAATCTATGAGTTGTGTAACAACATATCTAGCTCTGGTATTGCTGCTAAATGGGTGCATGGTGAAACTTCACTCCAAGGCTATCAACCATGTTTCCACCTCAAGACCTGTACCCTTCCCATCAAAGGGAATGGGCCATCTTATCATAAGATCTTGCATATGGTTTGCTACTACCACTGAAGCATCCACAATCTCTCTCTCTCTCTCTCTCTCTCTCTCTCTCTCTCTCTCTCTCTCTGTCTCTCCTTCATTCCTCTAGGAATGATGTGAAGCATCTTGACCTACTCTATCCTGATCAGGACCAAGATGAGTAAGGATTTCCCAAAGGAGTTGTCTAGTATAGAGCCCATCAGACTCTCCTTGATGCTCATTTCCTTGTTCCTCTCTTGACTGCTGACGATTAATGACTTGTTCAACACTAGTGGAGGGGCTAGGTTGCCTTCCCCTTCCACATCTGCCAGACCTACCTCTACCTCAGCCTCTAGCTACTCTAGTTTCAGGCATGATTCCTACAACATAAAGAAACTAGAAAAATCTCACAACAAAGCATAAACATAAACAAAGATAATATGATTATAAAGCAATAGTCTGAAAATAGATATGTTATATGTCTAAGTTTTGTTTCAAGTTTAAACTATACATAGAAAAACCTAATGAGCGTACATACCCAGAGTTCCCAATGTAGAAACTCTGCTTTGATACCAAATGTAACACCCCATCAGGGAACCCAAAAGAAACTAACCTAGAACATGATACTAAGTTTGGTGAACAATTTTTCTTTTTCTAAAGTTTACAAATAAGATATACAATCACATCAATGCATTAACCATTAACTCACATAACACACATCGCATACATAGGTTACAAAACTAATGGTTCCCATGACGTAGTATTACTTTCTAACATAACTCATTAAATAACATCAATAAATGATTCCATAAATTAAATACAACAATCACATCATAATGATTACATCTCATGAATAGCCATGAATCCTAATAAACATACATCCACTGTACATGTCGCAGGGTATGCAGTAATCACTCAAATAACTAAATTACAATATCCAGATTAGGTATCACATGCGATACTCTAATACAAGATTTACATAAAAGAATATATACAAAGAACATCAATGAAGAAGTAACATAAGGAATCCAATTGTAAGACACCATCAAGCACCGACACCAGGATGTCAAATCTCGAATGGTAAAGAATCACTACCACCTGTCCATGTAGAACCACAAAGGTCTACCTGACCATGCTGAGGAGATAACATTGGACCCCAAACTAATAATCAAGTCAAATCAGGAAACACCACTAGGAAAGGAATCCTGATAGCATACTAACTCAAGGTCAACAAGTATAGTAAAAGGGTATGAACCACTAATCTAGAGGCAACCGACACTTGTAGGATAACTAGACTATGTGTAGGAAGGTGTCATCATGTACATCTAACCCTTGAGTCTCATCTTGGTAATCACTCTGGATCCCGGCACTCAAGTGAGCATACACGGTATCAATGTCTTCTCATGCAGACGAAGCCAATGACTATTCCAGAACACAGACCTTAATAGGTGGAAAGAATCATCTCATCCTCATCTTAGTTTGTACTAGCAATCAAGCATGGGAGAGGAAACTATCTTATTAGGTTCATTTTAATATCTCTCAAGGTGAACCCACAATAGTGGGTTACACTTTTTACCCTGAACAGACACTGAACTCTACATTTTGATAAAAAATTTCAGATTCAGATGCATATTGCCATTGAATTGCTCGAAATCGGAGGATGAAGTAAATTAGAGTTTTTTAGGATTTTCTGTCTAGATTCTAAATATATTTTTTTAATTTTTTTTTTAATTTATTTGAATACATTTTTATTTCTCCCATGAAAACTTGTATGGTGTTGAAAACGTCATTTTCAAATAGTAACATTGTTTTCATAGAGCATAACTTTTTTTGTAAAATAGATATGGTTGCGATTCTTTTGAATTTAGTTTTGTAACATCCATACAGAGGGCATGCAATTGGTTTGATGACATTATCACTATTATTTCATATTTTATTAATGTTTGAAGTTGACTAAACCAAAATTTTGACCTACCTTGACTACATAGCTTATAACTTATTATGTATTTATCAAATTTTAATTATAATTTTTTTAATAGAAAGTACACTCGAATACAAAGGGCACTGTTATTTTTCAAAATAAAATTTTCTTGTTTTGCTATTTTTTGTTGAACGTCAAACTCATAGGTTTATATTTGATAAAAAACCTACATTCATTTAATGTCAAAAATCATACACAAAATAAATTTAAAAATAGTCAAATATATAATCGTTAGAAAGCTAGTTTCGAGTACTTGTTGTATGGAGAAGGATATCTTTTTATTCATCCATTTGATTAGCATGCTTGAGTCCTGAAGCCATGAAATTCTCAGAATTTCTTGAAAACTTGAAACCAACTCCCATTTTAGGCACTTTCGATAGAAAGTAATGACTTTCAGTAGAAAGTACTTTCTATCACAATTACTTTTGTAGAAAATGCAAAATTTAGTTAATACTAAAGGACCTTCAATCAAAAGTCCTTTAGTTTCTATTGAAAGTCAAGTTTGACTTTCGATCGAAAGTCAAACTTGACTTTACAATGCAACACTTCGGCGGATATAAACTTCCACCAAAACAAACCCTAAATACATGACTTTCGATTGAAAGCCATCACTAAAGGACTTTCGATTGAAATTCCCTTAGTAACTTTCGATCAAAAGTTACTTACGATCGAAAGTCCTTTGTTTAAGTACCTTTGATCGTAATTTTAGTACTTACGATTGAAAGTTGAAGCTAGTTTCTATCGAAGTGGATAAATATTATTTTTCCAAAAATGATTTTCCAGACGGATTTGTTCCTCTAAAAAATTGTAACCCAGTATTGTGGGTTCAACCCTCAATGTTATATTAGGTTTTCACTTGATTATAATAACTTACAATAAGTGATCATGGAAGCCACTTGTAGGCCCCGATGCTTATTGCAAGCCACCTCCTATCACATATCTAGGTAAAATACCCTAGGCTCAAAGATCTCTTCTAGATCAAATCAACTATACAACTACGTAACCTCATATCCAAATTCACACAAAAGAACTAGATATAGTCATAGAGATACCACAAACAGAATACAGTATAACATGAGCCCAATGGTCAAATAGGAATGATAATAAGAACACACTCATGCCAAACATAAGAAAACAACATGAACACCAGATAACTCTGAAGCCTTTGTTTCTCCTAGGTCATCTAGTTCCCATAAAACTAATAAACCCAACATCTAGGAAAGATAGAAATCATACTGAATGAAACAACCAATTTTAGTATAAATGATGCATATACCAATATCAGGTAACCTATACGTTTAATGCTAAATAGAAGTTCAGTTTGAACATATAATTGCATATACATCAATGGAAAAATTAAACATTATATATATTCCAATCCTAAGCTTGATGATATGATAGTCTTATAATCAATTCAGTTAATAAAACCTAATCTAATTGCCTATTGAATTTAATCATGCTTTAATAAAAAAACATTCAATAAAAAAATACCAGTGATAATTAGAATCCAATAACCCAATTATTATTGCTTAATAATAATTATTAAAAGGAAACATTACTAGGAAATTAGATTCCAATAACAAAATTTATTAAGGCTAATTATTAAAAGTATATTAAAAAAGTTAATAAATTAATATTTTTAAAATACTAAACAAAATAACTAATTTAACAAATTAATCAATTTCCATTAAAAAAAAACATAAACACCAAATTAATTAAAAACAAATTTTATATTAAATAAATTTAATATAAACAACCTTTAATAAAAACAAATTTTAATAAAAAAATTTAAAAAAAAGAAATCAAAAGTGGGGAGGCTCGCGGCCACCCTCCACCCTACCTACACAACAGGCTAGCCCTATTGGCCGACAGTCCTAGACTGTCGTGCGGTAGCCTAGTCTACCGTGCACTGCAAGCTACGACCCACATGGAAAGGCATAAGGGAAGGGGTTAGGGGACAAGTTGTCCCCACCTCCCACCTTGCCCTTTAAAAAAAAAGTTATATGTTTATATATATATATATATATATATATATATATATATATATATATATATATATATATATATATATATATATATATATATATATATATATATATATATATATATATATATATATATATATATATATATATATATATATATATATATATATATATTTTATTTATTTTTTAATAAAACAAAACTTTGCATAAGAAATATATATATATTTTTAAAAACATTTTTTATTTATAACATTTTTTAAAAGGAACTACTAATTTTAATACTTTTCTTTTACAGATTTCGAAAATGACAAAGGAAGTACTTTTCTTAAATGCATTATATTATATTCATTTTTATTTTTCAAGGCTATGTTTCTGAAAATGGAAATAGCAGGTCTGGTAAATTCTTTTCCAGAATTGGAAATTTGTTTCTTTCACCCACATGGAAATTTTTTGTCTTTTTCCTATTTGTTTTCCTACCAATGTTTTTGTTTGCAAACACATACAAATAACTAATAAATTTTAATAGAAAACTAAAGATTTTTACTATGTAATTTTTCTTTTATTTTATTTTTTACTGTCATCTTTTACAAAGAATAGTATTTTTTACCCAGAATGAAGAATTTCCACTCAAATTGGGTTTTTGATAACAACCCATTAATTTAATTCAATCATACTATAGAACTAACTATAGAGAGATTAATTTTTCATTTTCTAGGTGTTCTAGGATGAATTTTCTCTCGAAATTTTGACAGCATAACCCTACTATGCCAAGTTTGTATAAAAATATAAAATTATATTTTAATGAGTTTTCTAATCCTCAATTTAAAAGCATAAATAGATAATAGATCTAAATCTTTAAGCCAAATCGAACATGGTAAATTGTTGAAAGTATACAAACAAAAACACAGGAAAGTTCCTCAAAACCCTACCTCAATTCCAATGCTAGAAACTGAATAAGACTACCTATAGAATGTTGAATCTCCCAGTTCTGACAATAGGAAAGCTCAACCTGTAGATTCTGAATCATAAAGCATGCAAATCCCAAATCCAAAAACAAGCAACCTCCACCCAGAATTCAAGCACAATCTCCAAAAGCTCAAGAACATAAAGAAAGCACAAAAACTCCAAAAGCTCTCTCCAAAATTGCTCCAACAAACTGATTGAATCAAAATGAATGCTATTTCCCCCTATTAGGGATTCAACTCCACCATACATGCAAACCCTAGATGACTCATAGTACATCTCGTATTCAAATTCCCTCTCTTAATGTTGAAAGAAAATACTAATTATTAATCAAAAATACATATTTTAAGCACAACTCATCTTAGTCTCCAAAAGATAAATTGACTCTTTTTGAAAAAAAATGACATATTCAAACTTAATAAAACACATGCTAATTTTAAAATCCATTATTAAATAAATTTAATATTTCAACATCATTAAATCATGCATTATATTAATTTAATAATAAATGGACAATTCAAATATATTTTCACACAATTAATTAATTAATATCAAATATCCTAATAATTGATTTTTAATTAATTAATAATCATACAATAACATAGGAAATAAATTTAATATTATTTTCCATTTATAATATTAAATTCCATAATAATAGAAAATCACAAGATCAATCCAGTAATAAATCAGGACCATCAACTAAACATCCCAACACAGAGATGGGATCCACGAACTTTGTCAGCTAAAAAATTTGGGTAAGGTGGTCAACGGATACTTATCCAATAATTAGGATAATTGGGCTTAGATTTAGGGTTTTTTGGGTCGATCTGTTACCTCCCCTCTTTACCATTGAGATGAGTATATTTTTGGGCACCCTCACTCCTACCAATTCAAGGAAGACATTGCCCTGTACTTGCAAACATGTCATCACAAATCAAAGCATGTACATACAACATATAAAAAACAATGATAGGGTATGGTTGGTCGTGTTGATCTCAACAAGGCAAGTAACTATGCCTCTTCCCTCTACCATACAAGCACATAAAATAGACACATACAAATGAACACCATACACATGCTAGTATGGGGTAAGTACATCATAATCCAACTGAAACAAGAAACATTACATCATGATAATATCGATATCTAACATGACATCATATGACATAATCAAAACCATAATCCAGATCATCAATAGTTATTGACATAATAAAATCTACACAGAACAATGTGGCCTAAAAGAATATGGCATCTAAAAAATTGAAAGCAAATATGGAGGTACTACAGGAGTTCTTACCATGTACTGAAGCTTTGAATGTTGTTTCACTTTTAGGCTCTGTCTTTAATCTTGATATGTCAAAGGCGGAAAGCTTGCTAAGTAAAGTCTTTGTTTTAAAGTCATTTGTGGATTGCATAGTTTCATCTAGGATGCATATCTTGTTGTCATATTCTTGTGTCAAGGTAGTCATCAATTTATCCATTATGTCTTCTTCTGATAGTTCTCCACCATTGTTTCTGATTCTTGCCACTTCTTCATTAATCCTTTGATTGTAAGCTCTAAAATTCTCATCAGGTAGGATCTCTAATGTATTGTATCTTTTCTTACATGTCTTTTTGCACACATTCTTAGCTTGAATATCTCCTTCAAACATGTCTTCTAGGTATTTCCATATCTTACAAGCTTTGTCTATTTTCTTAATCTCTAAAAACTCACTGTTAGATAGGATGCTGATAAGGGCTTCTTTGGCAATAGCATTTGAAGTGAACATCTCCTTTTTCTTCAAGGTTGCATCTTCTTTTGCAAGATCAGCTAGTGAAGGAATCTCAACTTCTTTGGTAGTTACTTCAAAAATCTCAAATGCAATGCACTGCAAATGTGTCATCATTTTGTTCTTCTAGTCTAGATAGTTCTCTCCATCAAATTTAGGACTTTATTTTCTAAAGAATGCCATCTGATCAACCTCAAGATATTAAACTTTCTTTCTAAGGAACTTGGCTCTGATACCAATTTTTAGGAATAGTCCTAAGAGATAACTAAGAGGGTGGGGGGTGAATTAGTTATCTAAAAGATTCAATTATTTGTCCAATTAAGTATAGAAGAACATTAACCATAAACACAGTATGAGAAAACTTAATACAACACAACAATTTTGGTTACGGGGAAACCCAAATGGGAATTGACCCCCACTAATAATTTGCACTAGTGTATTATGATCCCCATTAGAAAATCTTACAACCCTCTTAGGATTTTTTCTTTACAATGCTTTAGTACAATGACTTGGTCAAGGGTCAGACCTTGTTAGGAGTCTTTTATAATTAACCCTATTAGGGGTGAGGATGCACTATCCGAGAGCACACTTCTCAAAGGGGTGAAGGCTACAACCTTCTGTTTAAAAGATACACACTATATCAGGATCTTGGTGAATTGCTCATAGACCTGGCGTCTGGATCAGTTCCAATAAATATCATATACTCTTTACTTGGTCACATAGACCTTCTACTGATGGCTCAACACTTTGCACTCTCTACTCTACTCTTATCTTTCAACTCTTAACCATGCATAGCAATCACAAATGAGTACCTATAAATATCTTTCCTCTAATTCATATAATTGAGTTGGCCTATTAGAACCATTTTGAAATCATATTAGAGAAAAAATACAATTCTCTGATAACATCTCAACTAGATCTACTAAGAACGCAACATAAATTAGGACTATATAACTCCATGTTAGTAGATGCCATGCTACACATAGTCGGCTCTACCAAATTAACTCCACCTTTCTTCTCATGCTGAATTACATCATGCTTTCTTAAAAAAACATTGTTAACTCTCCTATTAGCCTAAATCCAAGTGCACATATCACGATGATAGGCGTAACTACCACAATCATATAAACATTGTCAGCTCTTTAAGATAAACTTAGGAAATTGTGACTATCAACTAGAGACTACATAACTAAACTTGTACTGCATATCTGACTCTGCGTTCATGAACATAACATAATACATATATTTAAAACATAAGTATAAAGTAGCAAGGCTCTACAGAAACCATACGGCCAGTCACATATAGAACTATTCCTAGGACTTGTTAGGAACATTCACTGATATACACAATGACATTATTGTCTTCACTTAGAATCAACCTCTACGTCTATGATATCATGCTGGTAACATATCCATGCAACATATTTTGAAGGCTCTCTCCATCAAGCTTCCATGCATGCTACTTACCATATGTTTTCATCAATGACAAACATTGCTAGGAATGGGAACACTGAGAGGGGGGGTGAATCAGTGTTCACTATATTTAAACTTTTCACTTTACTCTTGAAACTTAATTTGAATGCTTAAGTACAAAAATGAACATCAACATAAACACAACACATAACACCAATATGGTTATGGGGAAACCCAAATAGTTAAAAATCCCGGTGGGAATTGACACCCACTAAGAACTTTACTAGTGTCTTATGATCCTTGTTAGAAGATCTGCAACCCTGTTAGGAGTTGTTCTTTACAATGCTTTTAGTACGGTGACCTTGTCAAGGGTCAGACCCTTTTAGGATTCTTTTACAATAACCCTATTAGGGGTGGGGACACACTATCCTAGAGCTCACTGCTCAAGTGGTGAATGCCACAACCTTCTGATTAAGATACACACTATATCTGCTAGATGAACTAGTGCTATGACACTACTTGTCCGATCAGTTCCTTTGATGCACTGATGCTTTGACCTCTTGCAAAGCTATAATACATTCTTACTTCTCTTCACACACTTTTTCTTTTCTTATCTTATCTCTATTTCAACTTCCATGGTTATTACAAAGGGTGCATCTCATATTTATATGCGCTCACCAAAGCTATTAACTAGGTCGGCCGATAACCGATTACATACAACACTTCCAAGTGAATTGGCTCAAGGGCGTTTACAAAAATACATAATTACATATCTAAAAATTAATTACAATAGGTGCATAGCCTGTAAAAAAAAATATTATAATTGCTAAACAAAACACTACTAGTCGGCTGCATACTCTGTTCTCTTCTGGCATTCACTGTTTGTGTAACTTCAATTGTCTTAGCATGTATACACTCTTACTAACTTATCCTCTAGGGAGCATAACATAACTCTATCGTACAGATGTGCACTGATGCTCTGATCTACTGGTTCTCTATTAACTATCCAGTCTTCTGTACTTACCCAAATTCCAATCTTCTAATAATGTGCACTGACTCCAAAACACTATATGACTTTGTTTCCATAATGAAAACACTATGTTTAGTCATATACAATAGTATAGTCAACTTGCCAACAATCTCCCCCTTTTTCATTGATGGCAACAAATGAATATGGCAAAGTTACTAACTATACCCTTATACAAAAAACTTTTTACCAGACTTTATCTTATATCTCCCTTAGAATCTATACTATACATCTTATTTGGATATAAGACTCCAAGACTCCATATTCTATACACAATACTCCCCCTTTGACATTAATGAAAAAGGTGCTTCTAAAAATGTATCTCTACAAGTACTTACAAAGAAAGTACATCCAGATATGCAATCTACAAATTGTGGATCTCTTGTTTCCAAAATGCAATAAGTGCATTGACAATTTGGAGATGGGTGCATAAGGCATATGTCATCTTTTCCATCTTCTCCAAATCTGTGCTAGGACCTTGATCATATGTCACCATGGTGGCATCAATCTCCTTGATTTTTTGATTAAGTACATCCAGAGAGGGTGCAAGAGCATTCCTGAGCTGTGTTTGCCTTGCCCTTATCATAGACATCTCTTTCTATTTTTTTTCAATCTTGTCTATCTGTCCTTGGTATAGATTATTACACATGTTGACATCAGTGGAGGGGTCTTCCACTGATTTCCTTACATTTTATATCATTTATTCTACCTCATAGATCTTCTTGTATAGATCAGTAGTTAACTTATCCTAGTTCATACATCCAGCAATAATCTTCCTACCCTTTGCTGCAAACTCCTTGAAAAGATGCTTGACCAATCTTTAGTGAACTTAGGTCAAGTGGAAAGTTTCTAACCAATTTACTTAGCCTCTTCTTCATAGATTTCTCTTCTACAATTAGGGATGTAGATTCTTTCAAGCTAGAAAAATTAGTCTTGAAGTTTGAAAGAATTATTCTTACATCATCAACTGAATGGACCTTAGAAACTTTCTTGTCTAAAGGTAACATGTTGTTCAAAATGTTGACTAATTATACAAACAAGGGATTCCTCATCACCTATTTTTCTTTTGATTTCTCAATGGCTAGGACACTGATCTTAATTAGGTCTTCTTCTCCCCAAGAGTCCAAGCTAGTGGTGTCTGGTGTCAAACTTGACAACAATGATACATAAGGTAATGGAGTGATAGGAGTGTTATCCATTACTTCTTGTTTTAATCTGATTGGCATCTCAATAGATGGCTCATCTATTTGCTCACTTTCTTTTATTTCTTCTTCTTCTTTCTCCTTTTCTATTTCCTTTTCTTCTTTTTCATATGCTATATCCTCAATCAATACTTATTATTCTTGATTAGGAGGAGTGTCACCACATAGAGTCTCAACCTCTTGTGTGCTTACAAAGGCTTCTTCAAACATATCCAAATCAATGTATGTGGCCACCATAGCAATTTCTACATTATCAATAAAAATTGTATCATATTTTTGAGTCTCTATCATGGCCACAGACTTTTCTACCTCTTTAGGTGTTTCAACTATAGGAGTTGAATCCCAAGGACTTGTAAATGGTACATTTGTGGTCTCTAACTCCTTGGCTACATTTTTGGGTGCTTGAGTTGTGGGTGCATTAAGTGGGTACTGTTATCCAATTTCTCATGTTCCATGCAAATTTTGCTAAGCTCCATCCAAAGGTCTATGTTTTAACCCAACCAAGCACCTCAAAAAATTTCATGGCTTCATGTCCTGTCCTCTAGCCTCTGCAATTCTTTAAACTTGCTGGTCTGCAGGTCCAAATTTTGAAAATCTAGCCGTTATACCCAAAAAGCCCTAAAAAAAACCCTAGGCCATGTTATAATCCTTCGTTACCTTTTTTGGCCAGTTAAAGTTCCCATTTCAACATGTGCGCTTTATAATTCCTTTGTTCACTAGTTCTCTTATTTTCCCAAGCAGTTATCTTTTCCTTTCAGTGAACTGGCGAATGCAGTGATTCTCATAATCGTTTAATACCTAGTGGTCATCCTTTCTTATTTGAAAATTTGGTGAATGAACTATTCTCGTGGTCACTTAATCCCTGGCAGTCTTAATAAAACATCTAGTGACCTAGCATAATAGTTTATTTTCCATTTATTCATAGAATCACCAGATAGATGCATGGCTTAAATCAGATTCAAGTGGACCCAGTTGATAGAGGATGGTAACATGCTTATGTTTTATTGGCCAAAGGATGATGATGTGGAGATGTGTCAATGGGACCAATGTCAAGGAATTTGCAAGGGTGTCAACATGTAATAAGATCGACGGTTGTCTTATGATCTCATTGAATCTTTTGAGCCCATGAGATCATACACCGAATGTTGATTCTACTTTATTGCTAGGTTCTGTTAGGTGGGTCCATGCCAGGTTAGGATGACATGGTAGTTTTTGATTGGTTGAGGTACAAAGACTTGTCAGTGGGTCCAGTGCCACATATTACTAATGTGCTTACATGTGATTGGTTTCTGAGTGATGATGGGGTTTGCAGTGGGTCTGTGTGTCAGTGGGGTCCCAGTTAATGAAGATATATGGTGGGCATATGATCTGAAGGAATATTCAGGGGCTATGAGATCATACACCCATCATTTGATGTGAATCAATGTTGCAGTGGGTCCATTGTTAGAAACTTGCTGAGGTGTTTGCTGATGAAGCAGTCAGAGCAAATGAAAGCGTGAGATGTGGCAACTCTGGGCCCAGGGTTAAGGAAATACTCTGTGAATCAATGACTAAAGGCTTGTCTTTTGTTAGCTAGACTTAACCAAGGTCAGTTAAAAGATTCAATGATTTTTTGAACAAAGGGAAAAGAGACTTGAGGTGAACTTGAGGTTAATTTTGTAGCCAAAGCAGTGCCAGGTAAATAGGAAGATGTAACGGCCACATTTTAAAGTAAGATTGAATTTAAATGTTGGCTATCAATGGAGGAAAAGTATGGCACCACCTGCTAGCCATTAATATTTAAATTCAAATATATCTATGGAGGGTTTTGCTAGGGTTTTGATCCAGCAGTCGATTGTGACAAAATGGGTAGCTCAAATTGAATTCTTCGAGACAGTTGTAGTTGGGAGGATGATTAAAAGATCTGATGACCATCTCCTAGGATTTCTCAGGTACCATGTTGGTATTCTTGCACCAAAGAAACATTGAAAGGTGGCACCACCTATGGCCTTCTGTACTTAAAAATTAAAAATCAAGCCTGGATTAGATTTTGAGCATTCATAATAGAGTATGAGTTACAAAAGGGTAGATAGATCAAGGTGGCTTGTCTACAGGTAGATTTAGTATAGGCATGGGCACGCAAAGATAGTTTTGATCTGATTGGCCAGATATTCTTAGAGAGATAATGATCCATTTACGTTTAGACTTGATAGGTGTAGGGTTTGATATTATTTTTTGAAAATAAATGTAACTCTAGTTAGGTTTTTTCTCCTTCCTGCGTGCAAATAGGAGATGTATATATTGTTTTTGGGAGCTTTTGTGAGCTTAGAGATTTTACATTTTGGTAAGAGTTGATAGTTTTTAGAGAGTTCACTTTTTGTAAAGAAGAAAATCACTTTCTTAGAGAGCTATCTATGGCATTTTCTCTTCCCTCTGGTTTTCTACATTCTATAATCTCTCATTGATAATTTAGATATTGTAGAGGTATTTTGTGACATCATTTCTATCACTATACTTCCTTGTCTGAATTCTCTCTTATTGAATTGAAGTATATGTATGTTTTTAGTGATATCTTAGTGTTCCTGATCCCTCTTTCTTTCTACAATTCTTGTGTATTCCTATGGATGATCTGATTTTGAATACTCTTGTGGGTATACTTCAACCCCCTGACAGTCTATCTCATTCCTATACCCAATTGCAGAGGTGAATGTTTGTTTGCAGGTTATAGATTGTGTCTAAATTCTTAGGAATGCTATTGTTTGTGAAATTCTCTCTTTCCCTAAATATCCTCTTTCTATTGTGGACCCTTCTATGAAATATTGATGCAAGCCTATTTGGAGAGTTGTGATCTCCTAGACCTAAGTTCATGCATTGATTTCATCCTCTATATTGTGATTCAAACCATCATTTTAGTGTATCACCTAGTAGGATAGTTTGCTTTTTAGTCATTTCCCTTTCATGTATTCCTTCTATCCCTTTTCCCTTCAAGAATCAAATTTGGGTGATTATCCAAGAGGAACCAGCCTAGAATCTAGAGGTCTCATCTTAGTTAGCATAGGTCCCACACCTGGAGATGATTTCCATGTTAGACTATGTTATCAAGACCAAAAGAGCTTGAAACAAGGGTGCAAACTTAGTGTATAAAAATTCTGGCATGCCTGGTGGGACAAGTTCAGATTGATGTTCAAGGTGCACCTATGAGTTCAAAATCTCATATCCTAAAAGACACCTCACCTTGGGCATAACATTCTGAGACAAGAAAAGAAGTCCATTTTGAAAATATTATGTTATCTCTGATATACTAATTGCACAATACAGACTTTTAGAAGCTTTCTATCAAGTATATCTGGCGATTCCACTGATTTCAGAAATCCATGCTTAATTTGTTCAAATTTTATGAGAAAGATTGAGACTAGAAGCTCAAAGCCTACCGAATTTTCAGAGTTTCCCTTAAAAAGAGGCTATAAAGTTAGGTCAACTCAAAGAACATCTCCTACAAGGAGAGTACAATCTACACCACCTGATACTTTAGAAAGGACACCTTTTCCCTTTCATCTCGGAAGAAGAGGCAGATCTCTAACCAGAGATCTAGAAGAAGAATAAAATCTAGCATCCAACACAACTCACACAGTTGCTACACATCAAATTTTAGCCCTACAATGGCTAGGTAGTTTTCTTTTTCACCTTTCAACCAAGGGAGTCCATTGGCCTTTGCTCCACATCATGATGTGCTTTTGATGGCACTAAAGAGTATACTTGATTTCATAGGTGAAGGATAGACTATAGCCTTTGAGCACATTAGAGATGTGACCACTATCTACAACATACACAATATAACACAAGAAGATGTGGCCACCAAATTATTAGCAGCCTCTCTAAAAGGTAAGGCTCTTGAATGGTTTAGAAATTTAACCGTTGGTTCCATTACTTCATGGGATGAGTTAGGGGATGCATTAAGTAAGCATTTTGTGAATAAATCAAACAATTTGTCTCTAGTTGAATGGTTGACAAACATTAAAAGAGACCCTCAAGAACAAATGACAGACTACAATATTAGATTCCTCAAGACATGGAATAGAATTCCAGTCTCCATGAGGCCATCAATAGATCATGCTTTCCTATATTTCTTGCAAAGTTTGAAATGTCAAATTTCTATCATGATCCAATCTATGGGTGGTACCTCCTTACCCCAGGCTTTTGACATAGTTGTCAGGGCTGAAAATTGTTTAATTCAAGCAGGTATGATAGCTAGAAGGCCACACATGCCCATCTTCCCTAGCCTTCAGCCTGTTGCACCTATACCCCCATTTACCCCTATTCCCACCATATTAGCTCCTCAAGATAATACTAGTGGTCAATAACTAAAAACAAGTTTCTCTCAGGAGTTGCAAGAGATAAAGAATAGTCAACAAACTAGTCAGCAAGAAATGGCAAACTTGCTACAAAATTTGACTAAAGAGGTTACAAACCTAAAGAGACAAGGGCAAGGAATCAAACCACCCTTTCCATCACAAGGCCAAGGTCCTAATCAACAATATCATAATCAGGGATAGCCTTATCAACAAAATAGGCCACCATACCAAGGAGGCTATCAAGGACAAAGGTAAAATTTTAATCAAAGACCATTCCAACCATACAACCCTGCACCTCTTAATTTTGTGAATTCAGTTAGGGATATGGCCCTAGTCAAAACAATATGGCTATGGATAATGAATGGTGTTTCCTTTGTAATCATCCTCATAATCAGGCTACATGTTCAAATGGATGGATGAACCAAGCACTAATGGTTCAAAATGCCTCACAAGCCCAATCAGAGGCTTCTTCTAGTGGATCAGTGCCTCAACAAGAATCACAAGATAGTGAGACTACTCTCTTCAATTGGGAACATCAAGACTTTAATGGAGTTAATGGTGAATTCACTATTTCTCCCAACACAAGATCAAGGAGAAGAGCTCAAGATATGGAGCAAGAAAATTCAGGGATTAAAGCCACCAAATCTATAGAACCACTACAGCAAGCTACTCCTACCATTCTTAAGAAGGCTCCTGACATTACAAGCAAAGAGGGCCAGACTCTTAAAGAGGTAGAGCCCACCATGGTAAAGGCACAACAAAGAATACACACTGTGACACCTTTCAATATTGTGGATAACATGAAGAAGGTGAATGTCACTATGTCTATGTGGGATTCTTTGGCTATTCCAAGACAACCTGAGATTTTGAAGAAGACCATGATTGAAGCAGCAACTCCTCAGCCTGCAAAGGAGACCGCAAAGCCAGTGTTAGTCAACACTGATCAAGAAAAGGAGGCTCCAAGTAGCAAATCCAAGGCCAATACCATTCAATGTAGGAACTTGAAACCACATCCCTTTTATATATCTTTAATCATTGGAAAATCTTTAGTACATAATTGTATGGTAGATAGTGGAGCTACTAGTACTATAATGCCCAAAAAAGTGGCTGACCAACTAGGACTTAAGTATGAACCCTTCCAAAAGAAGGTTACACAACTTGATGGATCCTCAGTCAATATTATAGGTGTGGCTAAGGATACTAGTCTAATCCTTCATGCAAGTCCTAATTTCTCCATCCTCCTTGATATATACATCATAGATCTCCCTGCATTATTTGCCATATGTTTGTCAAGGGAGTTTACAGCCAAAATAGGAGGTTACCTTTCTTTTGATTGGTCTCACATGCTATTTCATACAAGATATGGGACCAAGGTCACCATTAAGTCAGATTCACTAGCAGTACACCATATAGAACTGTATGTGTCCAATATGATCAATGCAAGTTGCCCTGCATTTGATGATAATGACTTCCAAACCATTAGAGAAGAAAACACTAAGATAGAAAATATCCCTGATATTTTATTAGATAAAAGAGCTTCAGAGGCCCAAGAAAATGTCATTTGGGATTTTGGTTTGGGAAGTTATTTAATACAAGAAAGTGGATCCATAGAACCAAACCTACTCAAAGATGACACTCATTCAGAGGATCAAAATAATCAGGTTTGGGAACTATTTTTTGATGGTGCTAGAAGTAGACATGGCTCTAGTGGTGGCGCTATGATAGTGTCTCCAAAGGGAGAAAAGTACTATACAACCTTCAGATTTAGTTTTTCTTGCACTTGCAACACTATAGAATATGAAAGTCTAGTGAATGGACTGGAGTGGGCTAGGAAGAGAGGGCTTAAGGCCCTAAAGGTCTATGGTGATAGTGAGTTGGTAGTCATCCAAGTGAGAGGGATAAGTGCAACTAAAAATGATACTTTGAGAGCATACAAACATAGAGTTTGGGATGCAATCAAAGACTTTTGTGCTTTCAATATTGTTGCTATCCCTAGAAAACTAAATCAAAATGCAGATAGATTGGCTACTACTGGGTCTTAGTGTGACATTCCTAATAATATTTCAAAAGAAATAGACCAATCACACATTAAAGTGATTTTCATACCTTCTATTCCTGATAATAATGCTAATTAGTGAATGTTTGACAATGGTGAGAAAATTCTACAGTTCTTGTTTGAAGAAGATGTCTTCTTAGAACATAACCAAGATAGATTGGTGCAGAACTATGGTGATCAAGTGATACAACTTAAGTCTAACAAGATGCCTAGAGGTCTTGTCACCTTAGAGACTATCTTCAACAAGGATGATCAAGTTAAGAAGAATAAAGCTATCCTGGTAGTTCAATAAGAACATTGTGTTGAATTAGAGTTGGAACCAGGTAAAACTTTACAATTTGGAAGAGAAAAAATTGATTTGGAAAAATAGGCTTACACCCAATTATTCAAAGAATTCAGTGATGTATTTTCATGGCAATATGAAGACCTCAAAGGTTTTAATCTAGCCCTTGCTCAACACACTATTTAATTAGAGCCTAATGCCAAACCAGTAAGGCAAAAACAAAGGCCTGTTAATCCCAAGCTTGAGCCACTCATGCATAAGGAAGTGCTCAAATTAATAGAAAGTGGTATCATCTACCTCATCAAACATACTAGTTGGGTTTCCAACCTTGTTCCTATCAGGAAGAAGAATGGGGAGTTGAGGTTATGTGTTGACTTTAAGGATCTTAATAGGGCTTCATTAAAGGACCACCATCCCTTACCCTCTATGGAACAAATTTTACAATGTGTCTCTGGATCTGAGAGAATTTTGTTATTGGATGGCTATTCAAGGTACAATTGGATCCTAGTTAATGAGGAGGATCAATATAATACTGCATTTACAACCAAGTGGGGAACCATGGGATATCAAAAGATGCCCTTTGGTTTGTCAAATGCAGGTGCTACATTTGAAAAGGAAATGTATATGGCCTTTAAAAGTCTCATGTACAAATTTGTACTGGTCTACCTAGATGACATAACTATCTATTTTAAACATGTAGTAGATCATATCAAACATTTGAGGAAAATCTTTTAAAGATTTAGAGAGTTTGAGATATCTCTTAATCCCAAGAAATGTGTCTTTGCAGTTCATGAAGGAAAATTGCTAGGATATATAGTATCCAAGAAAGGAATTACAGTAGACCCTGAGAGGATTGCATCCATCCTAGAGCTACCATTTCCACATCATAAGAAAAGTCTCGAATCTTTCATAGGAAAGATTAATTTTGTTAGGCATTTCTTGCCTAATATTATAGATTTATTGAAACCCTTAACAACCATGTTAAAGAAGAGTTCAACTTTCAGCTGGACTAAAGAAGGAAAAGGCAACTTCCAAGCTATCAAAGAGGCCTTGACTAAAGCTCTTGCTCTCCTAAACCCAAACTTTAGTAAGGATTTTATCCTTTATGCTTATGGGGGTTCAGAAGCTATATCTACAATGTTGACTCAAGAGAATTATGAAGGATTGGAGCAACCTATTACTTTCTCTAGCAAAGGTTTAGAGGAGTATGAACAAAGATACTCTTTTATGGAGAAACATGCACTTGTTGTGGTGAAGAGCCTTAAAAGTTTCAGATATCTATTGACCCATAGCAAGGTACACTTGAAAGTTACTCATCCAAGTGTTAAAGAATTTTTTCTTTCCAAGGACCTAAATGAAAAAAGAGTTGGTTGGATTACCAAGGTAATGGAATATGACATTGATATTTAGACCACCAAGCTGGTTAGAGGGAGAGGTCTTTGTGATCATTTGGCAGAGGATGAAAGTTCAAAGAAATCAGAACAAATAGATGCATCTCTAGTTGTACATTCTACAGAAGAACATGCCAAGGCAACAGGTTGGTTACCTAACATGATTCATTTTTTGAAGATAGGACAATGTCCTATAGACTGAGATTCAACAAAGAGAAGGTACTATAGATTACAATCTATTCCTTTTGTGCTGATAGATGAATTTCTTTTTAGAAAGGATCATAATGGTATCCTTTTAAGATGCATAGATTCAAAAAAGGTAGCTGATGTCCTATTTGAATTTCATGATGGACCCTCCGGAGGACATTTTTCTCCTAGGACTACTACTTTTAAAATCATGAGGGCTGGATCCTATTGGCCATCTCTCTTCAAGAATAGTCATGATTATGTGAGAAAATGTATCAAATGTGCCATGTTTGCAGGAAAAGAAAGGCTTGCAGCTTTACCCCTATAGCCAATCAGAATAGAGCAACCTTTTATGAAATGGGGTATAGATTTTATTGGCATGATTAATCCTCCATCTAGTGTAGGCCACAAGTGGATAATCACTGCAACAGACCATTTCACTAGATGGATAGAGGCAATTGCCTTGAAAGAATCAAATGAGAGTGTTGTCTTAAGTTTTTATGATGATATAGTTCATAGATTTGGCACTCCAGACTCCATAATATCAGATAATGCATTAGCATTCACAGGCCTTAAGGTCATAGAATGGGTAATCAAAAATGGCATTTATCTAAACACAAGCTCAAATTATTATCCCCAGGGTAATGGTTTAGCAGAATCAACAAATAAGAACTTGATTAGGATAATCAAGAAGACCCTGCAAGATAACCAAAGAGATTGGCATACTAAATTGAAGTCTTCCTTGTGGTTAGATAGAATTACCCCAAAAAATATCATTGGGAACTCTCCTTATGTATTAGTGTATGGTAGAGAGTCTAAGTTGTCCATCTCAACTGAGTTACCAGCTTGGGACTTGGCTACTCAATATGTCCTATTTGAAGAAGGAGATCCCCTACAGATTAGGTATGCTCAGCTCATAGAGTTAGAAGAATTCAAAGATAAATCCATGAAAGACATGGAATTTCACTAGATACAGACAAAGAGAAGTTTTGATAAAAGAGCCAGGATCAGAAACTTCAAAGTTGGAGATGTAGTTCTCAAGTGGGATGAATTCAGATCTAGACCTGGCAGACATACAAAATTTGATTCACTCTAGGGCAGGCCATTTGTTATAATAGAATGCAAGGGATCTAATGCTTTTCAACTATCAAATCTTGAAGGAGATGCCTTGCCTATATCAGTGAATGATTTCCACTTGAAGCCTTGTTTTGAGGTTAATCCATCTCTCTAAATATTTGTAATTATTTTTCCCTTGCTTTCTTCCAACTTTCCTAGATTAGTTTCCTATTTTTCAAAAAGTGCTCGTGCACAATTTTTTGTTCCTCAGTTCCAGCTTTACCTCTCTCTCAGAAATTTTTATGCCCAGGAATTGACCCCATGCCCAATGGATTGCATCAAGGTCATTGGTTTCCATGTCTAGCAGGCTGACATCCAGCAGAAATCACCAAAATATTATCCAATTTATCCTATTCCATGCAAATTTGGCTAAGCTCCATCCAAAGGTCTGTGTTTTAACCCTACCAAGCACCTCAAAAAATTTCATGGCTTTATGTCCTATCCTCTAGCCTCTGCAATTCTTTAAACTCCCTGGTCTATAGGTCCAAATTTTGAAAATCTAGCCATTATACCCAAAAAGCCCTAAAAAAACCCTAGGCCATGTTATAATCCTTCATTACCCTTTTTGGCCACTTAAAGTTCCCATTTTAGCATGTGCGCTTTATAATTCCTTTGTTCACTAGTTCTCTTATTTTCTCGGTGGTTATCTTTTCCTTTCGGTGAACTGGCGACTACAGTGATTGTCATAATCGCTTAATACCTAGCGATCATCCTTTCTTATTCAATGATTCAACGAATGAAATATTCTCATGGTCATTTAATCCCTGGTAGTCTTAATAAAACGTCTAGCGGCCCAGCATAATGGTTTATTTTCCCTTTAGTCACAGAATTACCAGATAGAGGCACGACTTAAATCAAATTCAAGTGGGCCCAGTTGTCATAGGATGGTGACATGCTTACATTTTATTGGTTGAAGGATGATGATGTGGAGATGTGTTAGTGGGACCAATGTTAGGGAATCTGCAAGGGTGCTAGCATGTAATAAGATCAATGGTTGTCTTATGATCTCATGAAATCTTTTGAGCCCATGAGATCATACACTGACTATTTATTCTACTTTATTTCCAGGTTCTGTCAGGTGAGTCCATACTAGATCAGGATGACATGTGGGTTTTTGATTGGCTGAGGTACAAAGACTTGTTAGTGGGTCTAGTGTCACGTATTGCTAATGTGCCTGCATGTGATTGGTTGCCGAGTGATGATGGGGTTTGCAGTGTGTCTGTGTGTTAGTGGTGTCCCAATTAATAAAGATCTACAGTGGGTGTATGATATGAAGGAATATTCAAGGGCTATGAGATCATACACCCACCGTCTGATGTGAATCAATGTTGTAGTGGGTCCATTGTCAGAAACTTGCCGAGGTGTTTTTTGATGAAGTGGTTGGAGTGAATGAAAGTGTGATATGTGGCAGCTCTGGGCCCAGGGTTAAGGAAATACTCGATGAATCAGTGACTAAAGGTTTGTCTTTTGTTCGCTAGACTTAAACGGGGTTAGTTAAAATAATCAACGATTCTGCAAACAAAGGGAAAAGAGACCTAAGGTGAACTTGAGGTTAATTTTGCAGTCAAAGCGGTGTCGGGTAAATAGGAAGATCTAACAGCCACATTTTAAAGTAAGATTGAATTTAAATGTCAGTCGTCGATGGAGGAAAAGTATGGCATCGCCTGCTAGCTGTTAATATTTAAATTCAAATGTATCTTTGTAGTGTTTTGCTAGGGTTTTGATCCAATTGTCGATTGTGACAAAATGGGTAGCTCAAATTGAATTCTTTAGGACAGTTGTAGTTGGAAGGATGATTAAAAGATCTGATGAACATCTCTTGGGATTTCTTAGGTACCATGTTGGTATTCTTGCGCCAAAGAAACATTAAAAGGTGGCACCAGCTATGGCCTTCTGTACTTAAAAATTACAAATCAAGCCTAGATTAGATTTTGAGCATTCATAATAGAGTCTGAGTTACAGAAGGGTAGATAGATGAAGGTGGCTTGTCTGTAGGAAGATTTAGTATAGGCATGGGAATGCAAAGATAGTTTTGATCTAATCGGCTAGATATTCTTAGAGAGATAATGATGCATTTATGTTCAAACTTGATAGGTGTAGGGTTTGATATTATTTTATGCAAATAAATGTAACCCTAGTTAGGTTTTTGCTCCTACTTGCATGCAAATAGGAGATGTATATATTGTTTTTGGGAGTAGCTGTGAGCTTAGAGATTTGACATTTCGGTAAGAGTTGATATTCTTTAGAGAGTTCACTTTTTGTAAAGAAGAAAATCTCTTTCTTAGAGAGCTATCTGTGGTAGTTTGTCTGCCCTCTAGTTTTCTACATTCTGTAATCTCCCATTGATAAGTTAGATATTGTAGAGGTATTTTGTTACATCCTTTCTATCCCTATACTTCCTTGTCTAGATTCTCTCTTATTCAATTGAAGTATATGTATGTTTTCAGTGATATCTTAGGGTTCTTGATCCCTCTTTCTTTCTACAATTCATGTCTTGTGGATGATCTGATTAGAATGCCCTTGTGGGTATACTTCAACCCCTTGATAGTTTGTCTCATTCCTATACCCAATTGTAGAGGTGAATGTTTTTTTGTAGGTTATAGATTGTGTCTAAATTCTTAGGAATGCTATTGTTTGTGAAATTCTCTCTTTCCTTGAATAGCCTCTCTCTATTGTGGACCCTTCTATGAAATATTGATGCAAGCCTATTCAGAGAGTTGTGATCTCCTAGACCTAAGTTTATGCATTGATTTCATCCTCTATACTATGATTCAAACCATCATTTCAGTGTATCACCTAGTAGGATAGTTTTCTTTTTACTCATTTCCCTTTCATGCATTCCTTTTATCCCTTTTCCCTTCAAGAATTTTACTTTCATGTGAAGAACCAAATTTGGGTGATTATCCAAGAGGAACTAGCCTAGAATCTGGAGGTCTCATCTCAGTTAGCATAGGTCCCACACCTGGAGATGATTCCCATGTTATACATTGTCTGGAATCACTATTTTCAGTTCTAGGCCTATCTTCTTAAACTTTAGCATATGTTTGATAATCATTCGATGAATATCTGATTTATCAATCTCACTGTATTTCTCATAGAATTTTCCTATCTAATCAATTCTTCTTTCCTCAATTAGCCTTGTACTCAACACTTTTAGACTAGGTCAAAAACTTACTTGTGGATGTTCTTGTGTTCTTTTTCTTTGACTTCTTGTAGTGCGTGAGGATGGGTGGCTTGCACCTATCTCTTTCTTCCTCTTAGCCATTATCTTATACTTAGGAGGAGCTATAAGATCAATTGTTTCTATGGGCATAGGAGGGGTAACATTTGTTTTGTCCTATTTATCCTTTGGTTCATCAGTTTTCTAAGTCTTAACCTTTTTCATCTTTTGATCATTAGATTCTGCTTCTACTGCATATGCACTCTCAATTCCCAAAGAAATATTTTCTTGTCTTGCTTTTTAAATGTCTTCCTATGTTACTCCATGAATTCTAAGTATCTCAAAAGTAACCTTAGCTACCTTCCTCTTAGTTGTTGTGCTATTCAAAATTACATCAACTTCTCTTGTATTTTCTTCATAAGTCCCCCATCTTGGTTCATTAGGGTCCTTAGGTGCTGATAGCAGTACTTATGCATAAGCTTCTAGGATTGGTTCCTCAACCTCATATCCAAGTGGATAAATCCACTTTGTTCTAGGCTCCATTACTTCCATGCAAGTTGTGTCAGTTTCTACCATGAAGCAAATGTTGTCTTTGTATTTCTCAACAATGCTTTCTAGAATCATGTACCTCATCTATATTCTGATCTTTAAAGTCTTCAGTTCCAACTCCATGTAATCCTTCAATGTACTCTCAGTAGATGCCTTAAAGGATATATGTGGCATTGTAGGAATACTCTTGTCTAAAAACAAATCTAACACCTTTCCAAGTATGTGGAAGTACATGTATATGGTCAAAGACCCAACCCTGAATATTTTTGTCTTATTATGCTTAATGGCTCTAATATTCTCTATTAGTTTTGTGCGCAATGTCTCTCACAAATTGAACTCACCATTTTCTCTCACAAGTCTTATTGTTGGAAGAATAATGGCCACTGACACACTGTTCACCTTGCTAGTGTGTTGAAACCTATATCCTAGTATCATAGACATCAATTTGATGTATTTATCCTCTATAGGCTCAATTGTCATTCTGTGCCTATCACTCTTGACTTACATGTTTGTTCAACTAGTTTTCTTACATCCTTGAATACTGGAAGAATGATGCCTTTCTTAGAGAGACCTATCATCTCATGAATGAGATCTCATGTTATTCTTACTAAGACTTCACCTATCCAAAATAGGTCATCATGAATTCTACTTAACAGGATCTTGATCCACTCTAACTCATAAAAATAATATGCCCGTAGCATATTCAACTATGGGATGGTTTTCTAGCTATGTGAATTCATCTAGGAAGGTTTTATCTGGTTTCATCATAGTCTCAATGTGTTCTCTAATTCTATCAAGACCTATTGGTTCCTTCTTACAGTAAATGTATGCACAGATGCCTTAAATATGCATAACACCCATAGGGGTTCAGGAGAATGCTCCTTCTATGTCATCCAAAGTAGATTTGAAAGGATTCCTTTTGAAATGTATCTCTTCTTCTCCACAACATCAAACAAAATAGGAGTAGCCATAACTTACTTGTATATCACTTCACAATTGGTTTTTGAGAACTTTTGAATCGTCGCAATAGATTAGGGCTTCCGCAACCAATCAAACACAATTCTTCACTAGTGAATCAAGCTTCAATCCTTCACAATCAACTGCTAGGGCTTCTATGCTCTCTAACCTCTCAAACTCAAATGTAATGAGTGATTAGTAAGTCTCCACATACTTTAAAGTGAAAAATTCCACCATTAATGCTTGCCGTGTAAACTAGACTTTCACTTAAAATCTCCAACTTTCATTTTGAAATACATCAGTTAGTGCACTCTTGCACATAGGTTCTACTAGTCTCCAAAAGGTTAAATCCAAAGGTACATACTCTAAGGGTGAGTATACCAGTCATATAGGGGTCTAGAGCTAAATTAGCTCCCCCAATGACCCTGAGGGTCATTCATCCAGATGTAGAGGGTGCATCCACTATCGATGAATCCAATACATACTCATCAACCTTATCTTTCTTTTTCTTTGATCAAATCAATCTTGCATATTCTAAATCTTTTACAAACTTGACTTCTTTTTCAGTATCCAACATTGATTCTTCTAGCTTTTTAGGGCTTTCCTGAGTTTGCATTCTTGATCTACAAAACTTTGAGATGTGTCCAATCTTGTTACAAGAGTGACAAATAACTAGAGGCCTTAGATTCCTTGGTGCATTGATATGGGTTACCATTTTACACTGTCTAGTTGAGTGACCATTATAATTACATATCTGACATGTAATATTCTGAGAACTTCTTGCATTAGTTTGATTCTAATTTTTTAGATTATGCTGAGTCTTGTTCTTCTGATTTGTTCTACAATTCATAGCTCTATGACCAAATTTATTGCATGAATAATAGTAACCATTGAAAGGTCTTACCTCTTTACAATTCCTTGCTATATGTCCATGCTTGTTACATGCATAACAAGTTAATTCTATTGGCTTGCGCTCATCCTTAGATGGCTCAATATTGTCTTTAGTCTTATTTCATATCTCCTTAGTATATGTGGTATCTTTTGGTGCTTTCATTCTTGCTTGCATATCATGAATCTAATTTTGTGCTTCATTGAATCCAATGTCACTGGTATCTCAAGCTTCTGAGCATATAACTAAGATTCTATCAAATCCTTTCTTGTGTGTAATTTATTAATGTGATTCTTTGCTTCTTTTAACTCAAGTTCCAAATTTTCTTTGTTGTTTCTTAGCTCCAAGATTTCCATGTTTTCTTGCCTCAATTCTTCATTTAGTTCAAGGTTCTCTTTGATCTGTTCATCATAAACTTCTTCACTGTTAGTTAGCTTTTCATCTAGCTCTTCAATCTGATCTTTTAGAGATGTGCTCTCTTCATTTATCCCTTTTACCATCTTCCCTAAATCACCATTTGAACAATATTTCAAATATTTTCTTAGTCTTTTGATGACTTCTTGAGAATCATTGACTTTTTCTTTTAGTTCTTCAATTTACTTTTTAGATTTGTCAACGTCTTCAAGAGAAGCTTCCAGATTCTTTTTTAGATGTTTCATTTCTCCCTTATCCATGACCACCTCAAGTGATTAAAATTATTTGGTGATGACCAGAGCTCTGATACCAATTGTTAGGAATGGGAACATTGAGAGGGGTGGGTGAATTAGTGTTCACTGTATTTAAACTTTTCACTTTACTCTTGAAACTTAATCTGAATTCTTAAGTACTAAAATGAACATCAACATAAACAAGATACATAAAAATAATACATAACACCAATATGGTTATAGCGAAACCCAAATAGGTAAAAACCATAGTGGGCATTGACACCCACTAAGAACTGCACTAGTGTCTTATGATCCTTGATCGAAGATCTGCAACCGTGTTAGGAGTTGTTGTTTACAATGCTTTTAGTATAGTGACCTTGTCAAGGGTCAGACCCTGTTAGGAGTCTTTTACAATAACCTTGTTAGGGGTGGGGACACATTATCCTAGAGCTCACTCCACAAGTGGTGAAGGCTACAACCTTTTGATCTTAGATACACACTATATCTGTTGGATAAACTGGTGTTGTGACACTGCTTGTCTGATCAGTTCCTTTGATGTGCTGATGTTTTGACCTCTTACAAAGCTCTAATACATTCTTACTAATCTTCACACACTTTTTCTCTTCCTATCTTATATCTACTTCAACTTCCATACTTATTACAAAGGGCGCATCTCATATTTATAGGCACTCACCAAAACTATTAACTAGGTCGGCCTATAACTGATTACATACAATGCTTCCAAGTGAATTGGCTCAAGCATGTTTACAAACAAACATAATTACATGTCTACAACTTAATTACAATAGGCGCATAGCCTTTACAAAATAATATTATAACCGCTAAATAAAATACTACCAGTTGGCTACATACTCTGTTCTATTCTGGCATTCACTGTTTGTGTAAATTCAACTATCTATATCTTCTAATCATGCACTCTTAGACAAAGCATGTATACACTCTTACCAACTTATCTTCTAGGGTGCATACCATAAATTTTTCGTACGCACGTGTGTTGATGCTTTGATCTATTGGTGCTCTCTTAACTATCCAATCTTATGTACTTTGCCAAATTTTGATCTTCTGATAATGTGTGCTGACTCCAAAACACTCTATGCCTTCATTTCCATAATGAAAAAACTATATTTAGTAATGTACAATAGTATATAAAACTTGCCAACAAACATATAGTCAGCAATCTAGCTTGCTGGCAAATCTCCAACAATTAGTCTTTTCTATAATCAACAATTGCTTTCAAATTTATTTTGAGCTCCTCTTGGTTTATTATTATATTATCAATAACATACATTACTTCCTCTATCTCTTCCTTACAAGGCACTAAGTCACAAAGCTCCTATATCTTCTATTCAATGTTTTCCCAATTATTGAGGCTATTGGACATGTACCCAGTCATTTTGCAAATCCTCTTGTCATGCACTACTTAAAACCAATTATCATCTCTAGCATCCACTTATTCCAATGCCTTGAACCTATTGATTCTAATTTTATCCATATATAATTGGGCCATCAATCATCTATAGTATCATTCTATTTATCATAGACTACACATAGTGTATTCACATTGTGTACTACTTTTGAAAAGTTTCTCAATTGAACCTCCTTAGAAGACTAAGGAAGGGAGTGAGGAGGACTAGTAGGATTAAAAAAATAAGGGTAAGGACCCATTATTTTATGCTTTGAGATGAAATTTTTATGAGTCCACTCCCACCTATTAGTCTAGGAGGAAGAAGATCCATCGAAAACATCAAGTCTCTCCTTTAGAGACACATTCTTATCATTCCATATATTTTTTAGCTTGTCCATTCTTTGATGATTAACCCTCATAGAAATACTAGGGGAAGGTTAGGCATACTAGAGGAGTCAACATTGCACTCTTTAGGATCATATATCTCAACAAAGAGAAAAGGATTCATGTTGGTGGAAAGGTGATGTAGGAGCATCTTGGGTTCTAGGAAATCTTGCATCAACGAAAAACATTTTTTCATTCTGAGAGAGAGAGATGTAGTGATCATTCATCTTTAAGATATTTTGGTTATGATCTTGGAATATTATTCAAGAATCTCTATAGTTCTTATCTTCTAGATCACACCTCATTGGGTTTTGTATTATCCAATTTATTCAATTTTTCCTTTCTTTGTGGCTCATGCTCTATTCTTTTGGCTATATATTCATGATGATCCTATTCATGATCATGTGTTCCTATGTTTCTTTAGTTATGGTCATCAATTCCTAATGTGGACCTATTTGGGAACCTTTCCCTATGATACTTTCATGTTTGGATCGAGGACCTTCATGTATGGATTCTTTTGGTTTCTTTAGGAGTGTGTTCCTTTCCTGCTTGGGCTGACCTTAGAGATTGTGTACAATGATCATTTCTCATTGATTGTTAATGTGTGCAGTCATGGTGCATGATTTTTGTGTCATGTGCGGACCTAAATTCTTGTTTGTGCCTTCTCTATTTTTTTCTAGTGGTCTTGTGATCTTTTTTAGGGCCGATTCATATTTATTTGTACACATTTCATTTTAAATATAATTCTTGGCTAAGCCCAGTAGTGTTGTTAGGTATATGTACTCAAATTGATGTAATTCTATGGAAGAACTCTAAGAGTAGTAGTTTAGCTAATCATGAAGCACCGAGATTTCAAATTTGAAATTATTTATATATGGCCTAAACTGGGAAGGCCTTACAACCTGGCATGTATCATTTGGATAAATAATTGGTCCTGCATTCTTTCTCTCTCTCAATTATGTTTCTTTCTTCTATCTGTTTAGTTTCTAGGCTGGACATCCAATCTTGGGATTCTCCACCTTTGTACTACATCAAAAGGTTAGGAAAAAAACTAAGGGAGATAGAAAAATAAAAATTGTACAACTTATAAATAAGACCTTGATGAAGGATGAGACACCCTTAACCCTAGTGGTAGCCACCAATTTAGATAGAGAAGAAAAATTATAAAACAAAATATTAATCTTGGTCACATGTGGAGAATAATTTAATATAGGATTCAAAGCATTTAAACCTACCACCCAATCTTATGTAATTCATAAGGACTAGCACCAACTCATTCCATTCCTAGGAAAGATACTCTATTAAACACATTTTATAGATAGGATATCTTCTCCCCTAGAAATAAGAACATTTTGAATTCTTCCATGTAGTGGCTGTTGGAATTATTACAAAGTTTTTTAGGGTAAAAGCACAAATATGTGTCATGTCTCAAGCTAACTTATCAACACAGCTAAATTTGAGTATTTCTAACTAAAAATTGATTTTTTTCAAACATATGGTGGAGCTAGATTCACTAGATGAGTGCTTTAAGTTTTCCAATCGAAAATATCTATTAAATGCATGTTTTATACTAATTTGGGTCTAGTTACTGAAGAAATAAAATAATTTCACCAAAAGTGATGTTTTAATAACTCCTACTCTTTTTAATAATATTTTTTTTAAAATATAAAAATACCCTTTTGTAGAGATCAGAGTCAATATTATTCTCATATAATTTTTATAGTATTTTGATTAGATCTAATATATTATAATTTCAAAATAATGCAAGTAGGTATTTTAACATTTGAGAAGATGTTGCTTCAAATAAAGAAAAAATATAGTAAATCATATAAAAAAATTTAACATTTATATTTAACACTAGAGGAGAGAGACCTCTTCAAGAATATGTAATTTTTTTCTGAATGGTGTAGATTTGATAGAGGAAATTTGACAGGAGATGAAAACTATCAATTTTGAATAAGTTCGACTTTAAGTAGTTATATCAGAGAAAATGTACATCAAAAACCAATCTTTCTTCTTTTCTACACTAGCTTTACATGTCATCTATAACATATTTTGAAATCAAAGGAAATTTTTTTTATTTGTATACACTTGTTTGGTAGGAACTAGACCCTAGATTTTTAATATTTTTTAGCAACTAAAAAATAGACTTCAAAAATTAAAAAACTATGTCAATTGTTGTTCAATTTTTAAAAAAAAATTATAGGAATAAACTTTATCCAATTTTACACATTTTATCAGTTTACATCATCTTCAAATTCTAAACAAAAAAGCCACATCTATGTTGTTAAAGTTGAATAGTTTGTGTTGTTGAGCTTTTCCCTTATAAAAGTGTGACAAAGGTTTGTACTTTTATCCTTTAACTTTAGCAATCAACTGAATAACTACAGCAATAGTCTCTAACAAGACCATGAAAGAAACCCAACCAATAGAAAAAAAAAAAAAAAAACTCTTTTCCCATGCATTTAGAAAATTCTCTAATAAATCAATGGGAATGTAGTTGGCAAGGTTTTCTTCAACTAAAATAAGTCAGAGAGTTGCATTATTTTTAAGAAATCATACTTATCAGATTGTTTTTAAAAGAGATCCCTATTTTAGAGGTTTGATTGCATGAATTTATAGTAAGGGAAGGGAAAACAAAACAAGCTAGACTAGAATAAAAAAAGGTTTTTTTAATAAAATATATGTAGAGATATGAAAATATTAGCAAAAAAGGTAGGACTTTTCAACATATAATGATTGTAAAATATGATATGAATGGTTGTCATGGAAGTGGCAGTACTCAAATATTAAGGAAACATGTGTGAATTGATCCTTTAGGATGGAAACATAATCTTCCTCAGGAATATCATGCAAGGAGATCCACATTTGAATAGAGGTTGTGAAGTCACCAATGCTAGAAAATGCATCCACTAACTTATTCCCCTCCTTGAAGGTGTGGTTAACTTTGACATGAGCCAAAAAGGAAAAAATATTATGGATTTTAGAGATGATGTCTTTCACAGGGCATCCACAAGTCACTTTTCTACTAACCATCATAATGACATTTTATGCATCTCTTTCCGTGATGATTTTTTGGATGCTATTTTGAAAGGCAAGAACAATTCCATTAGAGGTTGTGTTGAGCATCGTGTTTACACAACATAATAGCTAGGGATAAGTGATGAAAATCCCTCTCTTCAAAGAGTGACAAATTTTATCCCAAGGTTCTCAATGGTTGTGGTACAATTACGTAAGGAATCAGTGGAAGATAATGTGAAAATTATGAGGAGGTATTTTCTAGTTCATATTTCAAGTAGGCTAAATCAAAAAATCCAAGAACACTTCTTTTTATATTTTCCGATTTTAAGGACTAACATGCACGAAATTTATTAGTGCAATCTAAATTAAATTCTATGATAAATTTCCAATTTTAACCCTAGTTTCAAAAATATCAAAAGATGAAGGTAATGAGAGATTTATGTAAATAACTGAAATAAATTTCTAACAGACATCATTAACCATCAATGATTTAACTCACATATTAAATGTTAGAAAGATAAATTTAAAACACACAAACTTATGAACTAGAAGAACTCACAACTCATATTAAGTGGATGTAATCACCAATGCAAATTTAACCGATAGTAAATATCTCAAAAGTCATCAAATTGTGTAGCCATCCATGTATGCACACACACAAGAAAAATTTATCCTCAAGAAAAAACTAAGAATAACTTTTCCAAATATTTGTCACAAGGAGTAGATTCAATCATAGCTAATACCAATTTAACCAACCGTAGGAAAAATCACATAAGAAAAATACTTGGCACTTAAATCTTGAAAATAGATTCTCCAAACTCGCAAAGGTGGAAGTTAAACGCACCATGAATGCAACACCAAATGTATATTAACTTCTAATGAAAAATATTAAACCCTAGTTACATAACCCATATGAGTTAATATAGTTTTTACATCAAGAAAATGTGAATCCTGTAATTAGGGTTTTTAGCCATATAAAATGGTAGAATAAAAATAAAACTAAACTTTAACTTGAAAAAAAAACTCCTAAAAAATTCTATAACTTGATAACTTCAATTTACATCAATTAAGTCATCAAGAACATGCAGATTTGGCTCAAAAATGTGCCCTAGAAAACTAGAATGAAGTGGCGTTAACCCTCATTTGAAGAAAAATTCCTCTAATGATGTTTCAACTTGATTTTAATACATGAAATAGATAAGATGAACTAATATTCACATATGAAACTGAATGAGAAACTTGTGAATACCAAAACCCCATTTAGACAATCTAGACCCCCAAAATTCTAATTTTTCAAGAAAAATGTGACTTCGTAGAATTTCAAGTTTTATTGGTTTTAAAAATTTCAGGCCTTAGGCTTCTTTTGATGATAAAGTAACATTAAAAAATGAATGAATGAATTCAAAACCAATGCTCAATGTTGAGGAAGAACATCTGGAACTACTTCTCTAAATTTCTCAATAACTACATCCACTTCTTCAAAATCTGAAAGTTTCATGAACTCAAGATGAGTTTGTTAATTCTTTCCGAAGGATGTCAATTTGGTTATGAACTTTTCAATCTCATCTAAGTGTGTCATTGTTTCTTTCATATCCTCATTTTCATTGAACAACCACTCTATATCTTCCTTGGTGGTCATGCTAGCCAAAATTTTAGAAAATTGTTGAATAATATTTTGAGTAGTATACAATGTTTCCTTTTCTTCATCTTGATATAACTTGCAATCTACACCATCAAATAATTTCTCCATTTTTCATACTCTTGACATAGTTTCTTCCCTTTTATTCTCTATTAGCTCGCACATTTTCTGATATTCTTTAACTACAAGGCCAATTGTCCTAATCCAAAGATCCAAGTTATTCAATTCTCCATCTTCAAATATTTCAGTCAAAATATTGGGAATCTTATTTCTAATCTTCTTCAAATATTTCAAATTTTCTCCCAAATATCAACACTCCTCTCTATACCATCATCTCTCACAACCAAATGTAACAAATGAGTTAGTTCTATTACAATTATAGGAAAATTCATTAAGATTAGTTGTATAGCATCTTTACCAAATCCCTCCAACTCTACTCTCTAATTAGCGGAGGCTTTAAAGAGTCATTCAATACTCTCTAGGTCTTCCCTCTTTTCAAGTTCTTCCTATTGTGTTTCTTTTTTGTTTGTCTGGTTGATGGGTCAAATTAGCTAAGAAATGTAATCCTTGAGGACTTTATCTTGTTGTCAGAAACTTTGAATTTCAATCTTGTCCTCATATAAATAATTAAACAAAGTAGATACTCCTATTGTAGCTAATGCTTACTACCCTCTCTAGTGGGCACTCCAAAATCAACGTCCTCCATGACATAATCCTACATGGTAACCTCCTCAAATATTACATTTGGAGGTGGAACTACCACTTGTGGGTTACAACTTCCACTCCTATCCTCACTCAGGTATGATATGCATTGTACCTTTCTGTTGGATTCCAATTGACACAATTCTTGGCCAATCTCAGAATGGTCAACATCCTCTATTTATGTATGAGTCCTCTTTTAGGGTTGCACTACTTTAGAGAGATAGATATATTTAGAGCTATCTATCAATGGATCATATGGAGCCATGTCCATCATTGTAGTCCCAACCTACATATCCTCCTCTCCTTCTTCTTACATCTCTTATTTAGGAGTATTTTCTCTATGTTTCAAAGGTGTAGGGGATGTAGGCTCCTCTTGTTTCTCTTCTCCTTTCTTCTCTTCTAGTTTTTCCTCTAACTATTCTGATTTATCACCCTTACGATCCTTAGATTCCAACCTTATATCAATCTCTCCTTCTTCGAATCCACCCTCAGTTTCATCTTCTATTTCTTTATCCAAGGCTTCCACTTTTATAATCCCTTGGGAAGTGCCTTCAATTTTCACTTCCTCGGTAGAAGGAGGGACTTTTACCTCTACCTTTGGTTGTTCCTCTTTAATTTCTCTATAGAATGATACTCTACTTGGTATACTACATTGAATTCCATTACATCTCTCTATACATTTCGACGAGTTCCCAAATTTCCACTAGGCACTTCCTAAGATGACTCTTTAAACTTTGGAATGTTATGAAAATTGAAGATGTAAAAATTATCAACTCCTAGTTGATAACCCTTATTAGGTTCTTTCTTATCTATTGAATTAGATTCCACTATTATCACCAGCGGGTCATATTTTTCAATACCCTCTCGAGAGGTTTTTGATAGGTCTTCTGAAGAATGACCCACAACTTCTCTTCTATTTGTTGCAATGGCTAATCAAGTTTTCCTTTTGATTAAGGGAACTTCATCCTTCATCTAGTTCCTCCTCTTCCTCAAGGATCTTCAATCTGATATAGATTGATTTATTCTTTTTAATTCTCTTATAAAAAATTTTTTTTTAAGGTTTTGGTTCCTTAGATTTAGCGACCTTTATTTTGAAGGGTGGAACCTCTCGTTGTTAAGAATTAGATAGAGAATTGGTGGACGTATATGTTCTTAGTGTATTTCTAATCTCTATAGTAGACTAAGTAGGATTAGGTACTTGAGAAGTCTTCTTTTGAGGTTCTTGATATACACAGACATCCTGAAAGAAGGATCACATGTTTTCATTTTCCTTGCATGGCCATTGATTTCCCTTGGAATAGGCGGAGGTGTCTATATAAATGTGGGGATGTTCACCTTAGTCCTTTTCCCCTTGTATAAGTTTTCTAGAGGGTTCACCTTAGGCTTCATTGACATTGGATCCATCTTGAAGGGCTGATGAGTCTACTTCTTTGTAACCTACATCAAGTTCCTTGCCTTATGATTAATGTCATCATTTTCTAGGGAAGCCACCTGTACATTCATGATGGTTGTGGTATAGACCTTATCCTTATTGTACAAAGTCTCCAAGATATTTTTGGAATCTTTGTCCCAAGCCCTTGGAGGAATATGGATCTTGATGACATGTTGAGACAATTCTAGTGACAAACTACAATATTCTATTATTGTGACCTCATAATCATCTATGTAATTAGCTCAATGGTCTTCCAGATTAGTCTTATGTCTATAGTAGGCCCCCTTGATCTTTCTAAAGGTTCCATTAGGTTCAATCCTACCCCTCTTGATGTGCATCTCACCTAATGGGCATTCATCCCATTCCAAGAAGATAGACTTTTTCACTTTGATCTATCCTATATAGAATAAGCTCCAATGGATATCTAGAAGTTGAAGCAATACGTATACTTCTTCACTATGAGCTCATGAGTATTTTCAAATTTTCTACTTATTGCCATCAAGATCATCTTGTTAGAGGGGTATCGTGGAAATTTATTTGGATTTAGTGTACATCCTACCACTTTTTGGTAGGAGAAGGTTTTGAACTAGATGAAGTTGTTAGAATAACTGAGAGGGGGGGTGAATTAGTTAGACTAGTTATCCTATAGTCCCAAATACAAAGATGGACCTTATCAAATAATTCCAACAAATTATGCAACTCGGTAACATAAAATATCAATTTGTCTATTCACTTTACCTATTACCAGTAAATAGCTAATTGTGATTACTGACCAAATCAATTATGTAGTATGTAAAGTTTGATAGAAAAAAAATCATCACAAGTAACACATAACACAATGATTTAACGTGGAAACCCTGTTAAGGGAAAAACCACCTGGGAGAGGTAAATGAAAATAAGTCACTCTTCTGAAGTGAGCTCAATGAAGAGCCAACCTTCTTAAAGGTAACAAACACACTATTAAGTGTGACCTGATTAGAGGATTTAACACTAATAGTTAACTTTTGACCAGCATTCACTATGGGGTAAACAAGATAACAATGTAGATTCTATGAATGACATAGGGCATAATATAAGACTGTAAAGTCCACTCGGTTAATAGATTTTTGAATCAATGGTTAAAATGATACAATATGATCTGATTCAAATACAACTCAATTCCAGATATTCAAATATATGCTAAGCCCATACAAATCCTTTGATCAATAATCTAATTCACTTCATTAATATTCTTCAACTTAATTTCACTTGGTAAATGGTTCTCTGACACTTAGTTAACTCTGTAGTTCAATTCTTTGAATATCCAATCTGATCAGGCATGCATGAATAGTCTTCACATGATATGTCTATAGTCTTCTTCTTCCAGGATGTTTCAACAATGAAACTCATATGTCTTAAATAGACAAGTAAATCATTTTCATATCAGCCATTAGATTTTGCTGCTTAATTTTTGCCATTCATTTTTCCTCTTAAATCTTCCTCGACATATGTGTCATTATCATGTTTCAATCTCATCCTTTTGATGTTCTCTAAATTTTGTCATCCATGGATCTCATAACAAAATTAATCCTTAATCTCTAAATCATAACAATTCTAGCTCATCAAATTCAATCAGTTGTTCTTTGCATTTAATTTTTTCATCCATACTCAGTTATTATAGAAATGCATTAGTGATAACTAGTTAAACTAGCTCAGTTGATACTATCAGTCAGCATACACTGCACTGGCTTGGTGTATACACAAATCTTCAATTACCAACCACATTGCCTTGTTCAATTTCAAATCTCTTCTTCAAAATAGATTAATGTAACATGCTCAAGTCAACAATATAAAGCCATAGACTCATCAATAAGTTACCCAATGTTTAACTTATCCTTATCTGTCATATCCATCTTTTTCATATGTAGATATCTCATTTCTTCATCTTTTCTTCCTCAAATAGATGTTCAGATGTTTGTAACTAACATGATAAGTACTGTCAAGACTAGTTGACATCAATGACAACATATCGACTGATTTAATCATCTTACATATCATTTCAGTACTCGATGATCTCTAATAACTATTTCTTTAGTTCATTCAGATTCAATTAGTTGTAGTTCATCAATCTCTCCCTTTGGCATTGATGGCAACACAAGCACTATGAAAATATGCCAAACACATACAAAACATGTATTCTATAATTATGTAAGTAAATGTTGTACCTTGGTGAGCTCAAATTTAATATGTTTAATCACTACAAAACATAACAACATTAAAAGTGCAGACTCTCCCTATGGATTTGATATTTTTAGCTCTCAGATTCCCTTTCTTATCATCAACAAATATTCAAGTCTCTCCCTTTCTATGTGTTCTCAATAACTGATTTCCCTATTTTTTCATATTTATTTTCTCTCCCTTTGAAAAAAATGGAAAAAAATATACAAATAGCTCCATAGCAACCAAGTATTCTATGTTGTTTAGTTCATATCATCTACCTTCAGTGTACAGATTAAAAAAATTATGTTCCAACTTCTACAATCTTTCATAACCTTAGACAAAATCCAAAGTGTGAGATATGTGCATCACCATGAATGGTATTTTGATAAGTGTAGGTTGATGCAACCTCCAGATCACATTAGTGACTAGTAGATAGGGAATGGACCCCAAGTCTAGTTCTCAAATATTCAAATGTGTCCTTTGGTAATGGTTTAGTAAAGATGTTAGCAAGTTGTTCCTTATATGTTACAAATTCTAGTTGTACTTTCTTCTCTTGAACTTGTTCTCTTAAGTAGTGATACTTAATAGATATATGCTTTATCTTGGAATACATCACAGGATTCTTAGAAATATTTATAGCAATGGTGTTGTCACAATATATAATCACCAGTTCAGTGATTACCTCATTCATTCCTTCCAACACTTGTCTAATCCAAGCTATATTTGAACAGTTTGCAGTAGTAGCAACATACTCTACTTCAGCGATGGAGTGAGAAATGCATGCTTGTTTCTTGTTAACCAAGTTACAAGCCTTTCCCCTAAAAAGAATACTCCACCGGTTGTTCTCTTCCAGTCATCTATGTTTCCATCCCAATCTACATCAGTGTAAATTTTTAGTTCAAATTTTCCTTCCAATGTGTACCATAATCCATAATCCTCTATTTTCTTTAGATATCTCAAGATTCTCTTTACAAAACCATATGTGAATCTTTAGGATTGGTAGAAAATCTTGCCACAATCCCCACTAAATATGCAATATAAGGCCTATTGTGTACAACATACATCATTTTACCAATCATAGATTAGTACAGAGTCTAATTTACCTTGGTAGATTCATCATCCTTTGTTAATTTATAGCCAGTCACCATTGATGTTCCCATAGGTTTAGCATCTTCCATGCCAAAATTTTTCAATACTTCTTTAATATATTTTGATTGTGTGATGAAAATCCCATCTTTCTATTGTATAATCTACAAACCTAGAAAGAATTAAATCTCTCCAAACATAGACATCTCAAATTCCTTTCTCATTTCATCAACAAAATATTTGCAAATCAGATCTTGTCCACTAAAGATTATATCATCAACCAATGTTGCAGCAATCAAAATGTTATCATCATAATCTCCTTTCATGTACATATTACTATTTTCACTAGCTCTTACAAAGCCAATACTTATAAGATAAGCATGTAATCCTTCATTCCATTCCCCCAGTGCTTGCTTTAGTCCATATAAAGCTTTGTGTAGTCTACATACCATGTCTTTCTAATTCGGATCAATAAACCCTTCAAGTTTTTCTATGTAGACCTCCTCCTCAATAATTCCATTCAAAAATGTTGATTTCACATCCATTTGATATACCTTAAATCCCTTATGTCTAGCATAGGCAAGCAATATTCGAACTCCTTCCAATCTAGAAATAGGTGCAAATGTTTCACCATAATCAATACCTTCTTCTTGTGCATATCCTTTGCAAACAAGTCTTTCCTTATTCCTTGTAACTTATCCATTCTCATTGAGCTTATTCCTAAAAATATGCTTAGTACCGATAACATTTTTATCTTTCAGTCTAGGCACTAAGGTCCATGTTTTATTCTTTTCAATTTGTTCAATATCCTCATTCATAGCATTTATCCATTCCTCATTTTCAAGTGCATCTCTAATAGTCTTCTATTCAAACTCACAAAATAAGCATGTGTTATTTCTTAACTTACTTCTTGTTAGCATGCCAACTTTCTTATCTCCAATGATTTGGTTCTCAGGATGGTTTCTTCTAACAAATCTTGCTAGCACTTGATCTTTCCTTTGTTGATCATTCTGTTTAGATACAATTTCCTACTCGGGTGCTTCTTCTTGATTCTTGGTGTCCATTTGTTGATTCTTGGTTGCATTTTCCTAATGCTCAGTAGACTCAGCCTATGGCTTTGATAGATACTTTGGATCTTCAACATAAGTAAACCTACCATAGTCTTTTGGCTCCTTCATGATTTCTACATCATTCTTGTTAGCAAAATCATCAAATTTTACATTAGCACTTTCTATCATCTTATTAGTAACTTTGTTTAGACATTTATAAGCTTTAATTTTAGTAGAATATCCTAAGAATATTCCTTCATCACCTTTAGAGTCAAATTTTCCATTCCTATCATCTTTCATAATATAACACTTTTTACCAAAAATTCTAAAATAACTTACACTCGTTGTGTAACCAAACCATAACTCATAGGGTGTCTTGTTTGTGTCTTTCTTTAGTTGAACTTAGTTCAAGACATATACAACTATGCTAACTACCTCTCTCTAGTATATTTGTGCAACATTCTTCTCAATCTTCAATGTTCTAGTACAATCAACAATATATCTATTTCTCCTTTCAGCAATTCCATTTTGTTGTGGTGTTCTAGGTGCAGAAACCTATCTTTTAATACCATGCTCATTATAGAAGTTACTGAATTCATCAGAAAAAACTCACCTCCTCTATCAGAGCTTAAGCATTTCAATTCTTTTCTAGTTTCTTTTTCTACTTTAGCCTTATACCATTTAAATAGTTTGAATGCCTCATATTTTTCTTTTAAGAACATAACTGTCATCAATCTAGTATAGTCATCAACAAACAAAATAAAGTATCTATCTCCATAGTAGCTATGAGTTCTCATGGGACCATAGAAGTCAATGTGAACCAACTCCAATATTCCTTTAGATGAGTAGTCCTTACTTTTAAAACTAGATTTTGTCATCTTCCCTTTCTGACATTGATGACACATAACATGATCAGTTTTGGTTAGGCTAGGAAATCCCCTAACTTTTCTATTTTTACTGATCTTAATCATGTTATCAAAATTTACATGACATAACCTTTATGCCATAACCATGCATCTTCATTTTTCACCAACAAACAAGAAGTCTCACCATTGTCAAGATAAAATAAATTACCTTTTGATTGTCCTCCTATTCCAATAAGCTTTCCATTTTCATCATAGATTTTTACCCTCTTGCTTTCGAATGCCACTCGGTGACCTAAGTTATTAAGTTGTGCCACACTCAAAAAATTTTAATTTATTCCTTTTACCCAGTATGCATTATCACATCTAATTCTATCATTCAACAGAATAGATCCTTTTACTTTAACCATTCAAGCTGTGCCATTTCCCATTTTTACTGATCATCCACTATAATACTCAAGGTGATCAAACTTATCTTCATCACCAGTCATGTGATGTGTAAAAACACTATCAATGATCCAAGTATCATTTTTTCTAACTTTAGAAATGAGTGTTGTTTCTACATACTTTCCTCCTCTTCAGAATCATCTTTCATTGCAACAAATACTACCTCTATATCATCATCAGTGTCGGTGTCAATTTCATCTTCTACAAAAAGATAGCATGCCTTTTGGACCTTCTCTTTGTGATCTTTGTCATCTCTTTTGTAGTGTCAGGAACCTCTATTTTTCATTCTTCCATAGCTTCCTTCACTAGATCGGTCTCTGTCTTTATCTTCCTCTTTCCTATTGGGACATCTAGCAGCAATATGACCAACTTCTTTAATAATTAAAACAAGTTAAAGACAACTTTCCCTTATATATAACTTTACCATTCTATAGTCTTTGGGCCATAAGAGCCTCAAGTTCATCAAGCTCATCATTAACATTACTATCACTTTCATTCATTATATTATTCTTACTGCTAGATTTATCAATCTTCAAAGAAGACATAAAAGAAGGCTCAACACTAGGTACCACACTATTATCAAAATTGTTCAACTCAAAAGTTGTTAACTTTCCAATCAGACTATCAAGAGTAAGAGTGCTATTAGGTGCAGACCTCATTTCATGAATAGAAGATATTATGATTGCATATGTAGGCAATCAGGTTCTTAGTATCTTCCTTAATGATACCACTAGCTCCTTGGATATCATTGACTACCTCTTTGATTTGGTTTGAATATTTTTTAATATTCTCTCCTTCCTTCATTTTCATATCATCAAATCTTCCTCTCAAGCTTTTAGCTCTGGCTCTCATCACATTTGCATCACCACCATAGACTAGATCAAGTTTGTCCCACATTTTCTTCGTATTAGTGCAATCCTTGACATCCTCAAATTCGACATCAGATAGAGCAGCAAAAATATCTATCATAGTAATATTATGTTCATGTCGATCTCTCAACTAAATAAGAGTTAAAGGACCTACCATTAATTGGATGTAGCCATTGTCAAGTAAAGGTATAGCAGATTCTCCAATTCTAGATATGTGAAGTCTCATCTAACTTTTCGATGTAGTAAAGTTGTCTTTGTTCAGCTTCGGCACTTCCCTCTTATACATCTTGTGATCTTTCTACTAAAGTCCTTAAAACTTTGTTCTAAGAAACCAATAAGCTCTGATACCAATTGTTAGAATAACTAGAGGGGGGGTGAATTAGTTAGATTAGTTATACTATATTCCTAAATACAAAGATGTACCTTATCAAATAATTCCAACAAATTATGTAGCTCGGTAGCATAAAATATCAATTTGTCTGTTCACTTTACTAATTACCATTAAATAGCTAACTGTGATTATCGACCAAATCAATTATGTAGTATATAAAGTATGATAGAAAAAAATCATCACAAGTAACATATAACATAATGATTTAAAGTGGAAACCTTGTTAAAGTAAAAACCACCTGGGACCAGTAACCCAAAATAATTCACTCTTCTGAAGTGAGCTCGGTGAAGAGCTAACCCTGTTAAAGGTTACAAACACACTGTTAAGTGTGACCTTGTTAGAGGATTTAACACTAATAGTTAACCTTTGACCGACATTCACTATGGGGTCAATAAGATAAAAATGTACATTCTTTGAATGAAATAGGGAAAAATATAAGACTATTAAGTCCACTCAGTTAAAAGATTTTCTAAATCAATGGTTAAACTGATACAGTATGATATGATTCAAATACAACTCAATTGTAGATATTCATATCTATGCTAATCCCATATAAATCCTTTGATCAATAATCTAATTCACTTCATCAATATTATTCAACTTACTTTCACTCGGTAAATGGTTCTCTGATGCTTGGTTAACTTTGTAATTTGGTTCTTTCAATAACCATTATGATCAGGCATGCATGAATAGTCTTCACATGATATCTCTATAGTCTTCATCTTTTGGTATATTTCAACAATGAAACTCATATCTCTTAAATAAACAAGTAAACCATTTTCATATCAGCCATTAGATTTTGTCTCTTAATCTCCTTCATCCATTTTGCCTCTTAAACATTCCTCAATAGATGTGTCATTAACACATTTCAATCTCATCCTTTTGATCTTCTCTAAATTTTTTTAGCCATGTATCGCATAACAAACTTAATCCTTAATCTTAAAATCATAACAATTCAAGCTCATCAAATTATGTTGGTTGTTCTTTGTATTTAATGTTTTCATCCATACTCGATTAATATAGAAATGTGTCGGTGATAACTAGTTAAACTAGCTCGGTTGATACTATCAGTCAGTATACACTACACTGGCTAGCTATATACACAAATCTTTAATTATTGACCACATTTCCTTGTTCAATTTCAGATCCCATCTTCAAAATATATTAATGTAACATGCTCAAGTCAACAATATAAATGTTAGCAATGGGAACACTGAGAGGGGGGGTGAATAAGTGTTCACTAAATATTTATCTTTTTACTTAATCTTTAAACTAAACTTAAATGCTTAAGTACTGAAATGAACATCCACATAAATATGAAACATGAAATCAATACATAACACAAATATGGTTACGGGGAATCCCAAATAGGTAAAAACACCAGTGGGAATTGACACCCACTAATATTTTGTACTAGTGTTTTGTGATCCTTGTTAGAAGATCCTTAACCCTGTTAGGAGTTGCTTTACAATGTATTAAGTATAGTAGATCTTGTCAAGGGTTGGACCCTGTTAGGAGTATTTTACAATAGTCCCTATTAGGGGAGTGGATGCATTGTCCAAGAGATCACTTCTCAAGTAGTGAAGGTTGCAACCTTCTGATATCAGATACACACTATATCTATTGGATGAACTGTCACTATGAAACTACTTGTCAGATCAGTTCCTTTGATGTGTTGATGCTTTGACCTCTTTCAAAGATCTAATACATCTTATAGACTCTTTTCACTCTTCTTCTCTACTTATCACAACTCTATATCAACTTCCATACTAATTACAATGGGCGCATCTCATGTTTATATGTGTATACAAAATAAACAACTAGGTCGGCCCTTAAACCTATTACATATAATGCTTCCAAATGAATTGGCTCAAGCGTGTTTACAAAAAAACATATATACATTTTGGAAACCTAGTTACAATAGGTGAATAGCCTTTACATGATTAGAATATAACCGCAACTCAAAATGTTAATAGTCGATTGCTTACTTCGTTCTTCACTGGCACACACTGGCTGTGTAACTTCAACTATCTATATCTTTCTCATACTTGCATATCAAATCATGCACTCATAGACTAAGCATGAATATAGTCTAACCAACTGAAATTATAGGGCACACACCATAACTCAGTCATACACATGTGGGTTGATGCTCTGAGCTTCAGGAACTCTGTACAATGTCCAGTCTTCAATACTTAACCGATTTTTTATCTTCTCATAAAGTGCACTGACTCCAAACTACTATATGACTTTGTTTCCATAATGAAAACACTATATTAAGTCATATACATTTGTATAGCCAACTTTCCAACAATCTCCTCCTTTTTCATTGATGGCAACAAAGGAATATGGTCAAGTTTCTAACTATCCTTAATACAAAAAACTTTTGTCTCTCTATACATATCCTTTTATCTTGTAACTCCTTATACATATCTAGACTCCATATTCTACACATACTCCCCCTTTGACATTAATGACAAAGGCATGTCAAAATTGAATCTAAAAACTTACTATGATACTACATCCAGATATGCAATCTGTAGATTTTGGATCTCCTTCTTCCAAAATGTGATTAGTGAATTTACAATCTATAGATGGGCACATAAAGCATATGGAAGCTTCTCCATCTTCTATAGATCAATGCTAGGACCTTGATCATATGTCACCATAGTGGCATCGATCTCCTTAATATTCTAATTTAGAATATTCTGATTTAGAATATCTACCTTCTCAATCTTACCTATCTCACCTTGGTAGAAATTGCTGCACATATTCACATCCATTGATTTTCTTATTTTGTCTATCATAGCTTTAGCCTCTTGAATCTTCTTTTATAGTTCACCAGTCAGCTTGTTCTAGTTCATATAGTCAGCAATGATTTTCCTACCTTTTGCTACAACTCCTTCAAAGATGCTTGACCAGATTTTCGTGAGCTTAGGTCTAGCGCATAGTTGCTAACCAATTCACTCAATCTCTTCTTTAAGTAATTCTCCTCAGCAACTAAGGATGTAGATTCTTCCAAGCTAGTGAATTTTTCCTTGGACTATGAAATCATTGAACTAACATCATCAACTAAGTGTACCTTGGCCACTTTCTTGTCTATAGGTAAAAAGTTGTTCAAAAATGTTTACTGACTCTACAAGGAGGGGATTCCTCATCACTTGTTTCTCCTTGGCATTCTCCATAGCTAGGACATTGAACATAATCAGGTCTTCTTCTCCCCATGAGTCCAAACTAGTTGTGTTAGGTGTCAAACTTGACAACAATGTTGTTGAGGGAGTGATGGGTGTGTTATCCATTACTTCTTATTTTACCTTATTTAGTTCAACTGATGGTTCATTACTCTTTACTTCTTTTCCTATCTCTTTCTTTTCTTCTTCTTTTTCTATTTTTTCTTCTTCTTTCTCATCTGTTATATTTTCAATCAATACTTTTTCTTGATGAGTGGGAGGTGTGTTGCTACATAAAATTCTAGCTTCTTGTGTGCTCACAAAAGCTTCTTCAAACTTATCCAATTCAGTGTCAGTGGCTGCCATGGCTATCTCTACATTGTAAATGATAATGGTGCTATCTTTTAATGAATCTATCATGGGCGTAGACTTATCTACCTCTGTTTGTGTTTCCGCTACATGGACTAAATCTTGAGGACCTATTAATGATGCATTTGTGGGCTCTTCCACCTTTAATTCCTTTATGGGTACTTGTGTTGCGGGCATAGTAGTTGGATACATGTACTTATTCATGAATACTTTCTCGAATGCCTTCTCTATTTTCTTAGAAACAAGATCATAGTTCTTGTCCATAATGCGCAAAGTCCTTGACTTTTTTTTGAGATGTGGCCTCACTAAGTCTAACAACAAAGAATTCTCCTCTAGAGAACATACAGGAAGGTATCATCTAGAATCTTTTCCCTTATTCGTAGGTCTTCTTCAATAGCCTGTCTCTTTTGGAATTCTAGGATGTTCCACACATTATCAGGGATCATAGTCTTAAGTTCTAAGACTATCTTCTTGAACTTCAGCATGTGTTTGATTATCATACCATGTATCTCATATTTTTCTATTTCACTATACTTTTCATAAAACTTCCCTACTGGATCAATTCTTCCCTCATCAACTATTCTTGCACTTAACACACTGAGACTAGGTTTGAAACTTACTTCAGGAGGTGCTTGTGAGTTCTTTCTGTTTGCTGTGACTCTTGAGGATGGATGACTAGTTCTGATCTCTTTCTTCCTCTTTGGCATTGCCTTATAATAAGGAGGAGAAGTAAGGTCAATGGTTTCCTTGGGCACAGAAGGAGTAATATCAGTTTTACCCTTCTGTTCATTAGATATTTCTATCTTCACCTTCTTTAGTTTGGGATCATCTGATTCAGCCTTTGCTGCATCTGCGCTCTCTAATTTCAAAGAAATCTTTTGTTCTCTTTCTTTGTCTAGATCTTCTTGAGACACACCGTGTATTCTCAAGATCTCTGAGGTGACTTTAGCAATCTTTCTTTTTGTTTCTTTGCTATTTAGTTTAGCATCTATCTCTCTTGTCTTCTCCTCATTAGTTCCCTATCTTGGCTCATTAGGGTCAGTAGGAGCTGAAAGTAATACTTGAGCATATGCTTCTAAAACTTGTTCATCTACTTAATATCCAAATGGATGAATCCACTTTGTTCTAGGTTCAATTACCTCCATGCATGTTGTATCTATTTCAACCATAAAACAAATAGTATCCTTGTATTTCTCAACAATGTTCTCTAGTATCCTGTACCTCATCTGCATTTTGACCCTAAATGTCTTCAACTTTAGTGTCATGTAGTCTCTTAGAGTGCTCTTTGTAGATGCTTTGAAAGATATCTAAGACATGGTAGGAATAGACTTGTCTAGGTATCAATCTGACACCTTTCCAACAATATGGAAGTACATATAGATAATTAGGGACCCAAACCTAAATATCTTTGTTTTATCATGCTTGATTTCCTTAATGTTATCAATCAGCTCTGTGTGCAAGATTTCACATGGGTTGAACTCTCCATTCTCATTTACAATTCTTATGGCTGCAAGAATTGTGGCCACAGACACACTATTCACCCTGTTGGTGTGTTGAAACCTATATCCAAGTATCATAGACATCAATTTGATGTCATCTTGCTCAATAGGCTCAATGGTCATACCGCACCTATCACTCCTTGACTTACAAGTATGTTCAACAATCTTCCTCACATCTTTACCCACTAGAAGGATGGCACCTATCTTTGGGAGCCCTATCATTTCATGAATTGGGTCACTCATAATTCTAACTAGCACTTCACCTATCCAAAATAGGTCATCATTAATCCTACTCAAAAGAATATTGATCCATTTTGATTCATAGAACTCATAAGTCATAGCATACTCCACTATGGGGTCATTATCCCATTGTGCATACTCATCTAAAAAGGTTTTGTCTAGTTTTAACATGGTTTCCATGTGCACCCTTAATCTATCCAATCCTACTGGTTCTTTATTGCAATAGATGTATGCCCTAATGTCCTTGACATGCATAATGCCCATAGGTGTGTGGGAGAATGCCCCTTCTAGGTCATCTAGTGTAGACTTAAATGGATGCCTCTTAAACACATATCTTTTCTTCTCTACAATATCAAATACTATGGGAGTAGCCATCATTTACTTGAATATCACTTTCATAAAGTTTTCCAAGGGATTCTAAATTGACAAGATGAACTGGGGTTTCTGCAACTGATAAAATGCATAGAAAATCACTTGTTGAATCAAACTGAAATCCTTCTCAATCAATTGCTAAGACTCTTCTACTCTTCAATCGGTCTAAATTCAAATGCAATGAGAGATCTTCTAACTTATGTGTACTTAAAAGTAGAATTTCTACCATTAATGCTTGTCGCGTAAACCAGGCTATCACTTGGAAATTTCTATCTTTCATTCTACAAACAATAAGCTAGTGTTCTCTTGCATGAAAGTTCCCTTAGTCTCCAAAAGTTTAAGTCCAAAGGCGCATACTCGTAGAGTGAGTATACCAGTCATGCATAGGTCTAGAGCTAAATTATCTCCCCATACGACCCTAAGGTCCATTCATCCAAATGTATAGGGTGCATCCACTATGGATTCATCCAATACATACACATCAACCTTGTCCTTCTTCACTTCTGACCAAATCAAGCTCACATATCTGAAGCTTTCATAAAATTGACTTCTCCTTCAAGATCCAAAACTAGTTCTTCAGGCTTTTTGGGGCTTTACTGACCTTGCATCCTTGATCTAAAAAACTTTGAGATGTGTCTAGCTTTGTTACAAGAGTGACAAATGATTGGAGGCCTTATATTCCTCGGTGCATTGACATGGGTCACCATTTTACATTTTTTAGCTGAGTGACCATTATAGTTAGATATCTGATATGTAACATTCTGAGAACTTCTTAAATTTGACTAATTTTGATTTCTCTAATCATGCTGAGTCCTATTCTTTTTACTATTCTTGAAATTCATAGCTCTATGACCAAATTTATTGCATGAATAATAGTAACCATTAAATGGTCTTACCTCTATACATTTCCTCACTATGTGTCCATGCTTGTTACATGCAAACAAGTATGGTCTACTAGCTTGCACTCATTCTTAGGTGGTTTAATATGATCCTTACACTGACTTCTAGTCTCCTTAGCATTTTAGGTTCCTTCTAGTGCTTTCATTATTGCTCACATGTTATCAATCTTATTTTGTGCTTCATTGTATCCAATGCAGCTAGTATCTCCTTTAGCTCTTCTTTCATACAACTAAGATTCTATTAAATCAGAATTGGTGTGTAATTTAGCAATGTGATTCTTAGCCTCTTTCAATTCAAGTTCTGAGCTTTCCTTTTTGTTTCTTAGCTCTAATATTTCCATGTTTGCTTGCCTCAATTCTTCATTCAGTTGAAGGTTCTCTTTAACCTATTCATCATAGGCTTCCTGATTGTTAGTCAACTTATCATCAAATTATTCAAGTTTTTCTTTTAAGGATTTATTTTGTTCATTCAACTTCTTGACCATTGTCCCTAGATCACTGGTAGAGCATTCTTTCAAATCTTTTCTTAGCCTTTTGGTCACTAATTGAGCATCACTGAGTTTTTCCCTCAATTCTTCAGTTTCTCTTTCAGATTTGTCCAGGTCTTCAAAAGAAGCTTCCAGATATCTTTTCAGATGTTTCATTTCTACTTTTTCCATGATCTCTTCAAGTGGTTAAACTTCTTTGGTGAGGACTAGAGCTCTGATAACAATTGTTAGGAATGGGAACATTGAGAGAGGGGGGGGGGGGGTGAATCAGTGTTCACTGAATATTTATCTTTTTACTTAATCTTTAAACTAAACTTAAATGCTTAAGTACTGAAATGAACATCCACATAAACATGAAACATGAAATCAACACATAACACCAATATGGTTACGGGGAAACCCAAATAGGTAAAAACCTCAGTGCGAATTGACACCCACTAATATTCTATACTAGTGTTTTTTGATCCCTGTTAGAAGATCCTTAACCCTGTTAGGAGTTTCTTTACAATGCATTAAGTATAGTAGACCTTGTCAAGGGTCAGACCTTGTTAGGAGTATTTTACAATAGTCCCTATTATGGGAGTGGACACACTTTCCTAGAGCTCATTGCTCAAGTAGTGAAGGTTGTAACCTTCTAATCTCAGATACACACTATATCTGCTAGATGAACTGTCATTGTGACACTGCTTGTTAGATCAGTTCATTTGATGCGTTGATGCTTTGACCTCATGAAAATCTCTAATACATCTTATATACTATTCAAACTCTTCTTCTCTACTTATCACAACTCTATATCAACTTCCAAACTAATTACAATGGGCACATCTCTTATTTATATGCACATACAAAATAAATAGCTAGGTCAGCCGTTAAACCTATTACATACAACTCTTCCAAATGAATTGGCTCAAGCATGTTTACAAAAAGAAATATATACGTGTCAAAAACCTAATTAAAATAGGCACATAGCCTTTACATCATTAGAATATAACCGCAACTCAAAATGTTAACAGTCGGCTACTTACTCTATTCTTTACTAGCACACACTGGCTGTGTAACTTCAACTATCTATATCTTTCTCATACTTCCATATCAGAACATGTGCTCATAGACTAAGAACTAATATAGTCTAACCAACTTAACTTCTAGGGTGCACACCATAACTTGGTCGTATGCATGTGCGCTGATGCTCTGAGCTTCAAGAACTCTGTACACTATCTAGTCTTCAATACTTAACTGATTTCTAATCTTCTCATAAAGTGTGTTGACTCCAAACTACTATATGACTTTTTTCCATAATGAAAACACTATATTAAGTCATATACATCAGTATATCCAAATTTCCAACAATAAATCCATAGACTCATCAATAAGTTACCCAATGTTTACCTTATCCTTATCTATCATATCCATCTTTTTCATATGTAGATACCTTAGTTCTTCATCTTTTCTTCCTCAAAAATATGTTCATATGTTTGTAAATAACATGATAAGTACTATCAAGACTAGTTGACATCAATGACAACATATTGATTGATTTAATCATCTACATATTATTTCAGTACTCGGTGATCTCTAATCACCATTTCTTCAGTTTATTCAGATATTCAATTAGTTGTAGTTCATTTGAAGTAACTACTTACTTTCTTAATCTTTGTTGAAGCTTTCTCTAAGAGTCCCTTGGCATGTAGTCTCTTTCGATTGAATGAATGATTATGAATATGAATGTATCATTCACAATCCTATACTCTGAACTTCCTACATTGATCTTGTCCTTACTTAACAATTACGGATACTTTTCATAGGCTTCCAACAAGTCAATGATATAGGAAGTCATATAAAACCTAGGGTTTCCTTTCAACCTCTATAGTTTTTCATCAACACTATCACTAATAATCTTACCCCAAATAGTATTATTTTTTCTTCTGATGGTCTCAATGTATAGTACAATCCAAGTCCCTAACTCTCACCTATGGTAATCCAAAGACTCTCCTTAACAAGCTCAGACAATTTTGTATGTTTTTAATTAAATTATCCCTTTGTAGGTCCATTCTTTCTATTATGTCCTCCTTTAGAGATTATGCAATGGTTTTCCTTCTTAATTATATCATAAATGTTTGGTGTATTACAGAAATAATATTCCCCTCATTGTTTTAAAAAAGAGTAATAATCAACTAGGGGAATATGAAACACTTCCTCAATTACATCCATTCAGATGTCCAAGACCACATCTCCATCTTTGTTCTTCACCATTCTTTCTTCCTTGTCATAGTGCTTGACAAGAGTCACAATCAGGTCTGGTGATATGATGGAACTAGGTGCCCTACAAAATTAACGATCCCTAAGAAAACTATAGAAATGGAATTATAAGACCAGCCATGTGGTTCTACTATTCGCTTCAAGAATCCATTGAAGTCCATGTGGCCTATATCTGTGTTTTTAATCTCACGGTTAAAATTACCCATCTTTAAGGGTGTGTCATATGTTTTAAACTTGTACTTCATGGAGAGAGGTTTCGTAATTCCTCTTAATCATGCGCTCAAAGAGGGGATTTTTGTTAGCATCATTTATTAAAAATAATAAAAATTATCTATGAAATGACTTAATCTAGTTGTAAAGGAACAAAGATAATCTAATAGTCTAAAAAAGAACCCTAAAGAAAAGAAAAAGAATCAAAGAAATCACCATTTACTTCTTTTTTCGGTGGTGGAGAACCAATGATATTTCTTTATGCACCAAGGATGATCCATTAGGATCAACTTTTTTTTATATTTTTTTAATACTTGTAATAAGTCTATAAGGCTAATATGGTCACCAATGTCCTTGAAGGATCATAGTTGATCAAAGATGGTCAACCCTCTCAAAATATGTCAAATGAGGTTAGATGGTTTTTTGGGTCTTAAAGGTCCTAATTTAGGATTTATAAGGTTATATGGCCATGTTCATGTGACAAATTCAAAAAAATGCTTCATTTTGTAAAAAGTTTCTCAACTATTGCTTTACAACTTTCAAAACTTTGGGGATTAGTTTCTACCAATAGCTAGTGTGTTTAAATTTATATTGAAAATGGTTGGATAATGTTCATAAGGGTTTTTAAAGTTCCTATGAATGATTTGGTAGGGGATGATGAAGTTTTGAGGTGAATGACAAGGATTGCTTTGTTGAAACCTTGTTTTTCCCTATATTTTCCCTCATTCTCAATGATTGTACAGACATTTACATATTTGTAAATTCAATCCTCTACCATGGAATTATAGTATCATGATATAGCTTCACTTTTCAATTTATCTGAAGTCATTTGGTGTAGGTAGGATGAATAGCTAACAAGTTTTGTGAAGACTAGTTCAAAGGATTTAAAACCACCAAGGGTTTGGATTCTCATAGCCCTAACCTAGCATTCCACAATAAGATCTGGTCAATCCTTTGGGGAATGTTAGGATGCTATGTGTACTATATGTTGCAGTTTATTTTAGACCAAGAAAATAAATCTATGAAATTTTACATGATGCCCTAGTCTTGCAATCTAGATGTCACAAGCAGGGAAAGTGGAGAGTATGACTTGTTGAGAAGACTGTCAGTGGTGTGGGTATTAACCATAGGGTGTTTTAGAGTCCTTAAACAAAGTAAAACAAGAAAACATTATCCTTTTTTCATGAGAAGTTGACTAGTGAATTTTTTCATCAAAACCCTCATGTATTAGCCCCATTAGGCCTAATTGGCTCAAATTTGGTTGACTAGGTCAAACCAAAAACCCAAATCCAATTCTTTGATATTTCATAGTATGACCAAAAGAGTGTCTTAAAATAGATCTTGTTAAGGAAGATTGAAATTAAGCATCTAAATAGTGATTTTGGAGGGCTAATTTTATTAGGCCACCTAATAGGCCTAATAGGGAAAAAACATATGGTGGGTTTGTATCAGCATTTCCAAATGGTTAAGTTGAACAAGTTAAATTTTTTACACATATAAAACCATCCACATGTGATATCTACAACCACGGTGATAAGATCTTGATATGGTAGGGGTATAGGTTCCTTGGAAGTTATTAGGGGTTAAGGGCTTGTTGTGAGGATTTGTATCTCCTTTGTGCATTGAATTTATTTGAGTGGATTGGTTAGATGGAGGGGACCAAGAGAAAGTTCAAGAAGTAGGGTATAGCCTTGGGAATTTTATAGGAGAAAGACCATTGAATGGTTCCTTGTTGAAGCCCCTTGAAAGAACACCCTAAAGATTCTATAAGTGCACCGAAAACCCCTTTGCATCATATTTTTATCAAAGCCAATAGTTGGTGTTTTTGCAGTGTATGGAAGATGAAGAGAATAAGATTTAGGCTAGCACAACACCTCCCAAGATAATGAGTCAAGAATCCATTAAGAAGATGGTATAAGATATTCTTGTAGCAAAGATGGGAGAGAAGAAGAAGTCCAAGGCTAAGGAAAAGGAATGTGAGTGTGACTCAAAGGAAGAAGGGGATAATGATGGTGAAGAGGAAGCCCCTACTTAGGAAATGGAGCTTCTTGTAGATCAAAAGGCATTTATAGATGTCCTCAAGTTAGTAAATAGGGATAACACAAAAGGATTACTAATGTATGGTGGAAGCGTGAATGTTGAAGAAGTGATTGACTAGATTGAAGCACTCTATTTTGAGTACAAGGAGATCCCTGAGGATAAGAGAGTTAAGTTGGCCAAGTCAAAGTTGAAGGGGTCTTCCCTTGCATGGTGGAATTATTTTAAAGAAGAAAGGGTGAAGGAAGGAAAAAGAAAGTTAACCTCATGCAAGAGAATGAAGACTAGGATCAAGGTACAATTCATGTCCATTGACCATAAAGTATATATGTACAAGAGATTTTAGAAGATCAAGAAGAGATATTTGGATGTGATTTCTTATACTAGGAAGAGTTCCACAAGCTAAGCTTTAGATCAAGAATACATGAAGATGAAGCAGAAAAGGTGGCTAGATACCTTAATGGCCTAATGGAAAATATACAAGATAAGATTAGTATTATGGAACCTAATATAGTACATAAATGTTTAAAATTGTCCCTAAGAGTAGAGGAGAAGCTAATGAGGAAAGGAGAGAAGAATAGAAATGGTAGAGGAGGAAGGAACATTAGGGGAAGAGGAAGCTTTGGAGGAAGAAACTCATCAAACAGGAATGGTGAGTCAAGTCCACAAGAACCAAGTGGGGAATGAGGTAGAAGAGGTGGAGTATATAGAGGTGGATGAATGATGCAAACACCTTAGATGGACTTGAAATTAGTAAGTTCTTGAGGGACTTCAATAATCACAACACCCATCAAGCATCTTCATTAAGATAATCTCCATGGATCTAATAAGATCCACAACCAATCAGAGTGCATATCAAATCCTTATGCCACCATTGGATCTAAACCTTTTAAATCACTCTAATATCCCTTAATTTAACCAATGGATTCAACCAATTAATCTCATCTCCCAACTATCCCTTATTGGGTGCACACTAGGCCTTAATACCTAGTAACCCTGCCAGATTGGTTTTTCAACGATAACTCTAATCCTTCCCAAAAAAACCAAAAAAAATAAGAGTATATTTAGATACCCTTTTCAATGTTACACAACTTCTCTCAGAAGATCATATTTCTCCTTTGGACCAAATTCCCAATCTAGTGAATGGTTGCCCTATAACTAGCCCTCATTAGCCCTCCTATTACAAAGAAACTACTAGAAAAGCACATCTCCACTCCAATACAAGTTCACATAGAGTTGATTCAACATCCAAATAAAAGGATTTTTTCCTTTACAAGAGGTTCCACCTTGTTATACCTTCCCAACCAAGAAACCCTCCTTCCTAGGTGCACAAGCCTAGGGCTTTGTCAACTAGAAACTTCCAAACATTTCCAGACCCTTCTAGTGGATCAAAAACCATCACATGGAAATATTATGATAATAAAAGTCATAAAAAGTGGCCCTCTTTATGGTGGAACTCTCATACCTTGACTAGTCCAACCATCATGCACCCTTCAATCAACATTCTTCAATAATCAAAGATCTCTTTCTCCAATCCTTGCATACCCCTGCAACCAAACACATATGGATACATATCATACATCTTTTAGACACTCCCCACAAGTCACATTAACCAAGGTAAGTGGGGGATTATTATACATTCATGGTGTCTTCAAGGCAATTGCTAAATGCACACACCAATCTGCCATGAACGGTAAAAAAAACTTGACTTCTTTGCTTTAAAAATTATCAAAATAAGCTATCAAAATCATGGGAATGGAAAGGAAACTTAAACCATCACTATTATAATCCATTCCAATCACATTTTCATACAAATGATAATTTTAACAACACAAAAGGGATGATTGTGTCCTTACAGTAGTGACTATGCTAGTTTGTAGAGAATTAAAAGTTTATTTCTTTAAAATTCAATACATTTCTTTGTTTGACACACACAACCCTACCAAAATCCATAAAATCCTCTCCTCTCAACCTCACACTCACTAATGAAAATAAAATATTATCCAACTGGTTAACAACTTGCAACTTCCTCTTAATCGGTCATAGTCAGTTATATGATTGTTTACATTTAGTTTATGGTTTCTATTGTTGTCAAGTTGACAACATATTTGTCAACTCAACAACTTCTCATTATTTTTTCATTTATATTATTAAAATCAACCTTTAAGATACCTTTAGGACTTCATCCTAATTCTAAGACCTTAAAACCTTCTAAAACCCCATATGAGCATTTTAGGCCTCATTTTGCCAATTCAGGCAAATTTACATATTTAGCACTTTTAGTGCATTTGACTCTTTTAAATGGCTCTAATGGGAAACTTAAAAATAATATGGACCTTATAGGTCTTTTCCAATATCATCTACATCTAGGATCCTCAAGTGACCCCAAGGTGCACTTTAACCTCCAAATGCCATCCAGGCTAACAAGATTGATCCTTTTACAAAGTGATCAATAAAACATATTTAAGACATAATAAAAATATCATCAAAGGATAAAATATGGTATTATTACATTCAAATGACCCATCATGGTCATCTTTATCCTTAAATCCTCCTAGGATCTATTCAGTTACTCTAGTGTTCTTCTAGGCCCTTATGCTTGGCCTTGGTGCTCATGCACCATACTCCTCAGCTTTAAAACTTTTCCAAGTCCTCTTAGAAACCTGTAAACAAACAAATGTCAGAAACAATTTAGTCCTTCATCTTTACATTTGAAAAATATAGGTCCTCGATGTACCATGCAACTTCAGCTTGCATTTTGGTTTTCCCCTTCTAAACAATGTGAGCATGGCTTGCCCATGTTGTTGCATCTTCTTCCTCACCAAAATACAAACCTTTGTCTCTGATTCATCTTGTCTCATCTCCATGCTAGGAGAAAATTTTATCATGTTTTGATCCTCTTTATGGACCATCTCTACAAATTTAGTGTCTTCTTTGAAGGCTTCTCCCTCTTGTGCCTTCAAAAATCCTCCATAACTCTTCCATTCTTCCACTATTGTAGAAAATTGATCACATAAATCTAACTCATCCTCAAGATCTTCCAAGCCTTCCTCTATGTTATCTCCTCCAGCATCCACCAAGACTCTATCACAAGTCCTTACACCTTCCATCATAGGTACATCTTCCAATCTAAGAATACCCTTCCTAGTACCCTCTTCTTCTTCCACTTTTGTCTTCTTCCTTGTTTCTACAACTAGTCTTTGAATATACCAGTTTATCTTCTTCCACTTCACCCTCAAGTTCCAACTTGTAGCATGATTAAGAATCTCCTCAAGTCTTCTCAACCTTTCTTCACATTCTTTCAAGTATCTTTCTTGACTTCTTATCTTTTCTTCCCTCTCTTCTCTCTCTTTTTCTCTTGTCTTCTTTTCTTCCTTCATCCAAGTATTCTTTTATTAACTTGGCCAACTCTCTCTCACTTCTAGTCATTTTTATCTTCTCACATCAATCTAGGATTCATCAGATGTCAAGCCACCACTTGGAATACTCTCAGAGGATAATTCAACTCCAAGCATCTACAAAGGGCTTTCAATCTTCAAAACACTAGACCTTTCACTTTCCCTGATAACAACTGATGTAGAGGCGTTAGGTGGACTTGTAATTAGTAAGTTCTTGAGGGACTTCAATGGTGTTATCACAACACCCAACTGATAACCTAAAATTGATTGAATATCTTGATGGAAAGAATGGAAAAGTGAAAGACAGTGATTGATGGTCACCGAGCTACTAAATTGATGTGTAAGACAATTAAATTAGTCAATGTATTGTCATTGATGTCAACTAGTTTTGACTATAATTATCATGATGGTTACAAACATCTAAAGAAGGAAAATGGTAAAGGAAAGAGATATCTACATGAAGATGAGATGGATATAAAAGATATGGATATGGTATGCATTGTGTAACTTATTGATGAGTCTATGGAATCATGTTGTTGACTTGATTGTATTACATGATTTTGTTATATATTGAAGATCATAATTGAACAAGTTTATGTGGTCTCTAAATGATGATTTATGTATACACCGAGCTAGTGTAGTGTATACCAAGTATAATATTAACTAAGAAGGTAATCATTAACACATTCTGGTATTGACCGAATGAAAGAAAGAAAGAAATATTATAACAACCAACTGAAATGATGAGCTGGACAGATGCTTATGATTTTGAGGAAGAAGTTAATTTTTTTTATGATGATCCAATGACTGACAAAATTCAAGATTGTTCAAATGAGGGAGAATGAAACGTGTTAATGACACAAATGCCATGGAAGGTTAAAGCAGTAAAAATGAATGATGAAGATTAAGAGGCAAAATCTAATAGATGAAAAGAAAGTAGTTTATGATGTATATATAAGGAGACACAAGATTCATTGTTGAGTCTAGGATTTTTATACTATAGGAGAATTCACGTGAAAGGACTATTTTCATGAACCACTAATCAAAATAGTTGAACACATAACCAAGTTGAACTGCAGACATTACCAAGCATCAAAGAAGCATACACCAAGTGGAATAAAGATGGAGGATATGAAGGATTGAACTAATTATTGATCAGAGGAGGTATTTTAAGCTTAGCATAGATCTGAAAATCTACAAATCATAGTTGTATTTGAATAAGATCATTATTGTATCAAATTAACCATTGTTACAAATAAATCTCTTAACCGAGTGAGACATAATAGTCTTTTGTATTTCATTATGACATTCAATGAATGTTGATTGTTTTCTTGTTGACCCCATAGTGAGTGTTGGTTAAAGGATAATTGTTAGTGATAAATCCTATAGCCAGGTCACACCTTACAATGTGTTTTGTAACCTCTAATAGGGTTGGATCCTAACTAAGCTCACTTCAAAAGAGTGAATTATTTTGGATTACCGGTCTCAAGTGGTTTTTTCCCTAACAGGGTTTCCACATTAAAAATATATAGGTTATGTGTGAATAATGTGTTGAATTGTTATTTTTCTTTACACATTTCACAACTGGATAGATCGGTAAACACAATATTGAATTTACTAGCAATCGGTAGATAAAGAGAAAGACATTGTTGATATTTTACCGAGTTGATTATTTAATTGAAATGTTTTTATATATACATCTAGGAAAAGTGGGACTATAGGATAACTAGACATAACTGATTCACCCCGCTCTTAGTTATTTAACAATTGGTATCAAAGCATAGAGTGCTTGGAAGAAATTTTTTAAGGACTTCATCTAAATATCACAATATGTATAAGAGAGAGGTGGCAAAGTAGAACAAAGATAACTTCTTGACATGGAAAAGCATAATGAGACTACATATATTTGTAATTGGAGAATCTGCTATAGATTACTTGGATCATGATTTCATCCTACCGACTGGACCTTTGACTATTGATTAGATGAGAGATAGACATGAACATAATATCACAATGATAGAGATTTCTCCTTCGTTATCAGATGTTAAATTTGAAGACGTGAAGACATCCACTACTTCTAAAGGAATGTGGGAAAAACTTTCCCTAGTTCATAGAGGAGATGTAAATGTGCTAAGGTAAAAATTTGAGAGTCTTAGAGGAAATTTTTATGACATGAAAATGAAAGGAGAAAAAATTTCCCAATACATCAACCAAATTAAGGAGATTGTCAATGCTATCCAAGGAGCAAGAGGTATTATTGAAGAAGAAACTATTGTAAGTAAAATTATTAGAACCTTGTTGTGTTGGCAAGTGATGTTCTGGGAGCACTATGGATCACTTAATGGTTCTCATTTATAGAAACACTTATGTTGGAGTGATCACATGAAGTGATTATAAGTGTGGTAGAATTAGTCATGAAAATGACTAAGTACACAATCAAAATAACAATATTTTGCAGTACAGTTTTGGTGAGTGAAGATAAGATATGATATATTATGGCTTGCAAACTTAGAAGAAGATATCTTGGGATATGTATGACCTTAACTTAAGGTCACACATGTTTTGGTGTCAATATCAATAAGATACACTATTGTGAAGGTATGTGAAGACAAAGAAACAATGAAATAGGGCATATGAATAGTCACAATGATTGAGGGAAGATTAGATGGAATGGTAACATGCTAAGTCAGATGAAAGTTGTATATTTCTGATACTTCAGTAATACAAGATCTCTAACTCTACATTTATCATTTGTATAAGTAATTATTATCTCTTGTATTTTATTTGAGAGTCGACTGGATGGAAAAATTTATATAAGTATAGAGTATTTTGTGGAAGCGATAAGTGTGAAACTATGTGATAGAAATGGATGTGAATTTGGGATATTAGTAAAGGAAAATAGAATATGAAAGATATGATATTGATAGAGCTATAACTAGAACTATCAAATCATTGAAGATGCTTGTATTGTTCACTACTTGAAGAACACTTTGTAATAGAGTTCTGATTGTAAGAGCTATAAGCTCACCACACCTTTAATAGGGTTTTTGTATACCCCTGACAAGGTTTTGTATTTCTCTAACAAGGAAATGTACTATGTAATACTCAGCTCCTAACAAGGCTAGATCTCCTAACAGGGATTCAATATTTTAGTACATAGTTTTGGGTACAATCCCCACTCGGGTTTTCCCTTGGCAAGAGTTACCATGAAAATAAATAATGGTGTTATGAGTTATGTGTTATGTGTTTATTTTCTTTTCATTTCAGAATTGATATGGTTTATTTTCAATTGGTTGAAGTTTAATTTAAAGTGTTGTAATACTGATTCACCTCCCCTCTCAGCATTACCTAATCCTAACAATTGGTATCAGAGCTATTGGCCCTTGGAGAGAAAGCCTAAGAGCTTAAGGGAGATCAAAATGGATTCATAAAGTTTGCAAGAAAACTTTGAAGCATCACTTGATGACCTAGACAAAGAAAAGGCTAAGAATGGTGAATTGAAATTCAAATTAAGAAGAGCATAAGGTTTCATTATGAAACTAAAGGAACAACTTGAAATTTCAAAAAGTTAGAGAGAAGATCTTATGGATAAGATCAAAGAGAATTCAGATAATGATACATTAGATGAAGTAAAGAAGCTAGAACAAGAAAAAGAGAAAATCAATCTTCTAATGATTAAATAAATTCAACATGAAAAGGATGCAAGATACGAAGTTGAAGAGACACTAAAAGAAGAAAATGTGTAGATAGGACAAATGAAGATTGAACTTGATCACTATAAGGATAAATGTTAGTAATTGGAGAAGTACAATTAGATCATAAAAGGTGAACTCAATCAATCCAAATTTCATATTGAGAAGCTACACATGAGCAGTGATAAAATTGATGAACAAAGAGAGAGATAGAAACCTAAAGGAGACATGAATGGAATCAGATATAATGAAGGGGAATTTTCTAAGACTAATGAAGAATCTCATGAAGTGAAGACTAAATACCAACCTACTTTTGAAGAACCTAAATATTAGATCAGACCTTTCAGAGGTAGATTCTTTGAATTCAACAAAGTTGGACACATGAAAAGAGATTTTAGAAGTAAAGGTCCTTTGAAACCCTTTATTGGTTATTATTACAACTATTATGCATATGGACATAAGAAAGAAGAATGTAGAAAACCTTATCAGTCAAGGAATAGACAAGATTACATGAGAGAAGATTCATCAGACAAGATCATATGCTACAAATGCAATAACCTTGGGCATAATGCAAGGTATTGTAAGCTATAGGATAATTAGAATAGAGGACCACCTACATGTTTCAAATGCAATAAATTAGGACACATAGAAAAGTTTTGTAGGTATATTGGAATGAATAATAGAAGAGGACCACCACCTATGGTTATAAAGAATAATATTGGTGACAGTGGTAAAAGTCTTAATGAGTACATAGATGAGTTCAAGAATCATTTCAAGAAAAAATAAAATGAAGCTGATGAGAAGATATGGAAGGTAAAAGATTTCAACAAGGCATTGGTTCAGGGAGAGATAGTAGATGCTACTATATCTTCACCTGATGTTGACATTTCTACATTGACCTAGAAGTCTGCATGGCCTTAGGGGATCATTGGATGTAGACAAAAAAATATATCCAGCCCTTGATTATGTGGAATAAGCTCATGTGAGCTTAGATATGGTATGTACAAATATAATGGAGTTTATATTTTTTATCGCAGCACCTAGAGATTCATATCCTATGATCACAAAAATTATGACTAGACATTGTGCAAAGTTGAGCTACCTGTGATTAATGCATTTGATAACCTTTTGATGGTTAAAACACCTTGAAGCACATCATTTCTACACCACTTGATTAGCAGCAACCAAGGAGATTAGAGTTAAGAAGCACTACAACCATCTAGAAACTACATTGCATAATCATTTGAAGAAAAAGTTCCAGATTTTGGTGTATTGAAGGTATTTAGATCATATACTCTTTCAAGAAGATATGGATGCAGATGTGATATTTGATGTTGTTGATAGACCAAGGTATAAGTTTAAGAGGAACTTGTTTAAGTCTTGTGAGGATGATCCAGAAGGAGCATTTTCACAAACCCCTTACAACATGTTACACATTCAAGATATTAGGGCTTATATACACTACAAGTATGAGACCATAGGAGATGCACAAATCTATAAAGATTTAGGAGAGATGATAGAATATGATGGTAAAATGAAAGAAGAGTTCAAACATCTAGAAGAGAAATCTATCATTAATCTATCCTGTGAGTTGATTCATGAGATAACTAGATTGTACAATACTGGAGCCCTTCCAATATATGAGAAGAATATCAAGAAGAAAGTAGAAACCCTAACTCATTCTAAGTAGGATAAGAGAGATGATTGTGAATGAAATCTTTCAGCAAAATGTGAGATTGGTAGCAATGCTACTAGGATATAAGTTATACTACAGCAACATACATAATTCTATGTTAGGATGAGTAATTATGATGGCCTATAGAATGGTGAAGGAAAACACAAAATATAACCTATGCGAGATCCTAGCACAATAATTCTTGGAGAATGTGAAGATTATCAAGAGGGATAAGTCAAAGGCATTCAGGTTTGGTTCACTTTTGGTCCACATGTACATCCACATTGAGCACAAATTTCCTAAAATGCACCCTAGGGAATGGAAGGATAGTGTACCTACTGGTATACAAATCTTAGAAATCTACCAAAGACAAGATAAAAATTGGGTATATTGTGAACTGTTTGCAATGACTAAAATTATTCAAAGGAAAGTGAAGGAGAGGTACATGATACCTAAGGAGATAGTTGAGAAATACAAAGAGACAATTTTTTCATGGTTGAAATTGACTATGTATGCTTTGAGGTAGTTGAACCAAGAAAGAAATTGTGCTACCATATGGTGTATGAGGTTAGTTCCAAGGTTCTCACAATGTAGGTTGAATGTGTACTAGTAGCTAAGATAGTTACATCTGAAGAGAGAGATGGCGAACTTAGTTGGAAAAGTTGGAAAAAGTTAGAGAGGAATAGGACAAGGGAACAAGGAAAATAAAGTTTGAGAAAATAATTGATGACATTTCTACGAAGGTAGAAATTACAAAGAAGCACCTGAGAGAAGTAAGGACAAAGATAATAGAAGGACCCTCTAGCTTGGCAATTGAGGCACCTCCTCCTTCTGAAGTAGAGAAGATAGCAAGTCCTACTCCTGATATAACTAATTTATCAATTACACATGAGAAGATTGCACAAGAGGTTGCACCTATGAGCACACCTAGGAGATCTACAAGATCTAATAAACTAAGAAGCCCAAAAAAATAAAAGGTATAAGTAGAAATTAAGAAGAAATAGGACAATGTGATTGAGAAGAAAGAGGATATAGAAGTACAGAAGAGGCTACAAGATCTGTGGAAGCTAGATATCTAGATGTTACAAAAGAGAGTAATAAAAGATGGAAATCTAAAGACAGTAAATAGATACTATGAAAGGTATGATTCTGAAAATCAAGAAATAATTGAGGACACAGTAATTGAGCACTTGTTAGTTTACAAAAAGAATTTCCTAGAAATTGAAGGAAGTATTCCTAAGGACTTGTATGACAAGTTACAAATAAGAAAATAGTTAGCACATTCTAAGGATAAGACTATAAGAAATAAGGCTATTGAACACAGGTTACTTGTAGTCTCAAAACAAGAGAGGGATAGAATCATTAAGGAGTTCAAACCACTATTGAGAACAAAGGAGATACTTGTGAAGATAATGACAAGGAAGTATGATGAGGTTATAGAAGACACACAAAAGGCATTGGACCAAATTTTTATGTGCAACATGCCTAAGAAGACTTCACCTCCCAAGGTTACCAATCCTACACCTTTAGGAATGGGAGAAAGCTCTAAGATAGTAGAAGAGAGTGAGAAAGAAATCAAAGTTGACAAACCACTTGACTTCTTCATTTTTGCTATGCCTATATCATTAGACACTTCACTTGATGCAAATGACCCATTTCAAGACAATCTGGATAGTGCAATGATAGTAGAAGAGGAAGGATAGAAAGAGGAAGAACATAAAGAATAAAAATAGGAAGAGAAAGAACAAGAGAAGGAGAAACAATAAGAGAAAAAGAAGGAAGAAGAGACAACAACCAAAAAAGAAGAAGAGGCAAGAATTGAGCTTAAACAAGAATCAGATACCTCCTCCACCCTATTGTTGGCAAGTATGGCCAAACCAATGAGTAGCGATGTGAAAAGAATGGATGAGGATACACTCATGAGGTTATCCTTCATGGAATTTTCTAAGGAAAAGGAAAGGCCAAAAAAAAAGGGGGACAAGAAGGTAAAGATGATTTCTACGGTAGTAGAGACTATAAATAAAATACTCCCTGCACCTCTTATTTTTCAAGGAAAGGATGATGCAGAGAACTTGAACTTGGCATTGCACAACTTTGATAATCATTTTGAGTCACTATTGAAGATCGCAGAGGATAAGGCTAAAAAGAGATTCTTAGAAAAGAAGTTGAAGGAATTTTTTCAGTCCATCTCATGGGACTTGGATAGTCTAGAAACAACTACAATCAAAGCTAAAAGTTCTGGAGCACATAGACTAAAGGTATACAACTATTGCATAAATCCTATCAGACATGTTAAGAATGTTTATGATATTATAGCCAAGGACAGGGCTATGTTAGACAACGTAATGTATAGTTATGAAACCTCTTCACAAACTGTATTGGAAATGGACAAGCAAACATGCAAAATTTTGGATAAGATAAGTGCTTTGGATATAGAGAAAGAGAGAGTAGTGGAAAGATTTGGTTTTCTAAATTGTCTAACCAATCCTAATATTTCAATTCTTGAAGCTTATCTCATAGAGATGGAGAAGCTAGAAGGATAAATGACAAATTATGTACACATCGAGCTGAAGCTAGCAGAGACTGCATCTTATGCACTAAATGGACTGATCCATGCAAGTGAACTTATGATCAAGTAATGGGATGATGAAGTTAAGACCTTGGAAGACTCTTTCCAAGACATTCTGAATCTAGTGAGTAAGCACTAAAGTCTTTTATGCTTAAAATTTTGAAGTTTTGTAAGCACCTTTTCCATTGATGTCAAAGGGAGAGGAAGAGAAGACAAAAATGAAAAGAGGAAAAATAATTAAATAAAAGAAGAGGGAAAAAAATAAGAAGAAAATAAAATTATAAATAAATTAAAAAAGAAAGAAGAAAGGATATGTATATAAAGAAGTAGAAGGAAGATAGTGTTTTGACACTTAGTCATTTTTTGCCAGTGTTGGCCCATGAGGCTTTCCAAATTATAAAGAATTACATAAAACCTTGCTAAGAATATTAATAGAGTTCTGATTGAATGGATAATTGACAGTGGTAATAGAGTTGTCAATATTAATTATCTAGTGTAATGTTACAAGTTTCATTATCCAATCAACCATAACTCTGTTACCACTATCAATTATCCATTCAATTTTATTGTCAACATGAGATACTAAAACTTTTTATTCATGTACCGGTTCATCTTTAATAGAAACAAATCCAATCTCCTCATAATCTAAATCATCATCATCAGAGATTCCTTCACTAGCATAGTAAAATTCTTTCTCTTTTAATCTTTGCATAATTAGGTTTGTACTTATAAACTCTTGTAGGACATCTAGATGCAAAATGACCTACCTTATTGCATGAAAAAAATTTCAAGGGTAACTCGCCTTCAAATTTTCCCTTACCTCTTTTTTCTCTTCTAGAAATCAGTGCAACCAGTTCATCCATCTTTCTTTCTTCTGTCATTATTTGTTTCCATTTCTCAACATACTCACCAACCTCTTCTTTTAGGTCTTATTTTCTGGTGCTTGGAAGTGCAGACAATTTCTTGTGTGTGGATGCCTTAAATGTAGATTCAACTTTAGGTACAGCTTCTCCTAATTCTTTAGCTTCAAAAGTGGTTAGCTTTGCAATCAACATTTCTCTGCTAAAATTTGGAATTAGGGGTTAAGTCTGTTGAATAGACATTTCCTTTAGCTTGTATACATGATTTAATGATTTGAGGATCTTTGCAATAACTTCCTCTTCATCATAAGTACCTCCACAATTTTTGATTCCAACTACTACTTCTATGACCCTTTGAAGATAGAGTCTAATGCTTTCATCCTCATTCATTTGCAACTTTTCCATCTTTGTTTTCCAGTTTTGTAACTTCACTTTCTTGGTATATTTGTCTCCTTGATTTAATGTTTCTAATCTATTCCAAATTTCATGTGTTGAATCTTATTCTTTAACTTTAGTGAACTCACCTTCAAATAGTGTGTTGACCAGTGCTTCTCTTGAGACCATGTTATATGAGAATTACATTTTCTCATCATTAGTAGCAAATGGAAAATCATTCTCAATCTTCAGGGCTACCTTCTTCTTTGTAATCATCTAGTAGTCTATGCCTAAACACAACAAGTGTGTTCACATCTTATTCTTCCAATTGTCAAAGTTCTCAGGATCAAATTTAGGACCATCCTTCCTATAGAGTTCCATCTCCAAGATCACCTCAAATTGTTAAGCCTTCTCTTTGAGGACCACAAGCTCTGATACCAATTGTTAGGAATAATATTCCACAATACAACTGAGAGGGGGGGAGTGAATCAATTTTATAATAGAATATTAAACTTTAAACTTTAAGCTCCACAATATCAGATCCAATGAACACAATGATTGCCAACACAATAACACAATATTTTGGTTTTGGGGAAACCCTATTAAAGGTAAAAACCTCAGTGGGAATTAGAACCCACAAATGATGTATTCAGAGTATAGTTATCCTTGTTAGAAGATATAGTCTTGTTAGGAGCTTATTGAAACATTATAGTACATACTCCTTGTTAGAGGACATACCCTATTAGGAGACAAGAACAAAAAGGGAGGGCTCACTGCATAGAGAAGGTTAAATCCACCTTCAGAACTCACTTGTTCACAATAGGTGTATATAAAGAGATACATAATCTTTTGAACTATTTTCTAGCAACTATCTTTGCTTGATTAGTTCCAATGAAGTCCACCAGTAAAAATCTTCTCTACCTACAGTAGACAAAAGCTCGTAGCTTTTACAACATCTTTATATCACATACATTCCATCCATATATTTTCCAAAGAAAAGACTCTACATATCTACCCTATTACAATTTACCATGATCAGGTCGGCCCATGAGGCTTTCCTAATTAAAAAAAAATTACAAAAACCCTTGCTAAGATACACATGGTATCTAGGACAAGTTTACAATTATTACATTATGACAATTAAGGACCAACATCCTTAATTTATGCTCACCAACCAAAACACATGCTTTATTTCTTGAGTCATCTTCATAATAATCCATCGCTAGAACACACACCATAGATGACATCACCAATCATTCTATACCTTGTGATAACCAATGAACATCCTTCAGTACCTTGTCTATCATCCTTCAAGCTAGCATACCCTTAATCCAAAACCTATGAAAGATATACCAAAAACCTACAGACTAACTCTGTCAATTCTCACTGTCACAGTCTAGTGACTAGTCTTCATTAAAATAGTTGTATCTCTCTCAATATGAAACATCTAATGATGCAATCTTAGATATAATGTAGCATCTGAAACATCTGTATAGTGCCCATACACTATGATTACCAGTTTGGTTCCTTCATAGAAACATATGTTGACACTAGTGACAAAACACAAATGACAACAGTATGAGTGTCCATTCAGTAACATAGTGATTAAACATATTAAATGTCTCCATCACCTCTCCATCCATTATTAATATCCAACATGTAAGAGATGTAAGCTCATCACACCTTTAACAGGGTTTTTTTATACCACTAACAAGGTTTTGTATTCCTCTAGCAAGGAAATGTACTATGTAATACTCAGCTCCTCACAGGGCTAGATCTCCTAATGGGGATTCAATATTTTAGTGCATAGTTGTGGGTACCATCCCCACTAGGGTTTTCCCTTGGCTAGGGTCTCCTCAAAAATAGATAATGGTGTTATGAGTTATGTGTTATGTGTTTATGTTATTTTCATTTCAACATTGATATAGTTTATTTGAAATTGGTTGAGGTTTAATTTAAAGTGTGGTAATATTGGTTCACCCCCCTCTCAATATTACTTAATCCTAACATGCTTCCTATATATGCTATTAGAATCTTTGCAATCCATGAAATAAAGGAAAATTGCCTTTGGTATGTTTTAACTGTAAAGAAATTGGCCACATTGCAGCTAGATGTCCTAATAGGAAAGGAGATGACAAATACAATGAATGATCAGGTGGGTAAATGCACAAAGATGGGGAACAACGATAGGGGGTATAAGATGCCACTTTTTTCCTGAAATCAGAAAATTCTGAACTTCAATAAGAAATTGAAGATAGTTAGACTTAAAATTTAAAGATGCGACAAGAACAAGAGTTGTAATACTCTGAATCTAGTTCCTAAACTACTAATTTATTTTGAAAATGGTGCAGATTAAGGCCCTGAAAAAGGGGGAGCACAAAAAGTGGTCCTATTTTTTGTGAAAAAATATAACATAATGTTTGGTGTGCTCCCCCTAAAATGTTAGCTTTTTTCTAATATTTTTTTAATCGCTCCAATGAGAATTTATCTAACAGAATGTAGTTTATCCCAGATTTTGTTGCTAATTTTTTGACGAATGTATAATTTTTTATGAATTTACAAAGTGCACACATCCTAAAAATGTGAAATTTTTGTGTGCTACCCCTAGAAATCATTTAAAACTAATGGAAAATCAATTTTTTTTTAAAGTGTGTATAATGGAGTCTAGTTTCTAAAAATGTAACTTGTTGCAAAATTTGATTAACAAGACAAAATCTATGCCCAAAATACTACACATTGGTTTTTGACAAAAATCAGACATACATACAAAAGAAATTAGAGATGAAAAACTTAACATAATCATAATTCAAAATAAATGATATGGTTAGATAGCTAACAGAGAGATCTACAATATCACATCGTTTGATTTTAATGTTATTGAACAATGAGTAAACCTGACAAGGAGCATACAAAAAAGATGTCATTTTTTGTATGTCTACTGGAAAACATGTCTCAGGCCTATTTGAATCCTCCAAGCCTTTGGGATGGATCTCCAAGGTAAATCCAAGCCTTAGGCTTGGTGGATTCCAATGTCTTACAAAGAACATGCATACTATAATGTGTGTGTGCTATAGTGCATGCACGCTATTCAAGTCTATGACTTGCATAGGGTGTGTGCACTATAGTGTGTGTACCCTTTTCAAGTCATATATTTGAATAGTGAGAGCACAAGAGTAAGATGGTGGAGGGGGTTGAGAGAGGAAGAGAGAGAGAGAGAGAGAGAGAGAGAGAGAGAGAGAGAGAGAGAGATGTATGTTCACATCAAGAGATGATAACTGGTAAGCCTACTATAATAATTGAGAGGTGGGTGAATCAGTTATGCAGTGTCCCAATTCAAAATATATAATCCAAAACATATTCTTCCACTTCTACTACTTGGTAAACATAAAATACTTTCACTATCTATGTTATTACCGATTGTCAGTCTAAACTTATAATAGTTACCGATCAAATCTAACATGTAATATGAAAAGTATGATAACAAACAAATATCACAATCAACACATAACACAAGAGATTTAATGTGGAAACCTTGTGAAGGGAAAAAACACCTGGGACCAGCAACCCAAAATTGTTCACTCTTTTGAAGTGAGGTCGGTGAAGACCCAACCTTATTAAAGGTTACAAACACACTATTAGATGTGACCTTGTTAGAGTATTTTAGACCAAAAGTTATCATCCAACTAGCAGTCACTCTGGGGTTGATAGGCTAACAATGTTCACTCTATGAATGAAACATCAAAAGACTTTCATAGTCCACTCAGTAAAGAGATTTGACTATGTACAATGGTTAAATATGTAACAGTAGATGATCTACCTTGAAACAAATTCAATTGTAATTTACAGATCAATGTTTAGCTCATTCAAATATTTCTGATCAATATACCACTTCAGAGTCAATACAATATCAACTTACTGTCTATTGGTAATTACTCTCTGTAGCTCGGTAATAATTCTGTAGCTCAGTTCTCATTAACTAGTATGATCAGAAAGCATGAAAACTCCTTCACACAATAATTATGAAATATCTTCTTCTTTTGGCTATACTTCAATAATGAAACCAATGTCTCTTATATAGACAAGTAAATCATTTTCTTTTCCTCCATCAGATTTTGCCGCTTAATCATATTCATAGATTTTTCCACTTTAAGCTTCCTCGGCTGACGTGTCAGTAACAAATTTCAATCTGCTCCATTAAATTCTTTTGATTTATGTTAGCCATCAATCTTCATAAAAAACCTTATCTGTTACCTCAATTTCATACACTTTACAACTCATCACTTTATTAGCTAAATTGATCATTTAATTCCTTTTTTTTTTCTCAGTTAACAAAGAAATGTGTCGGTGAACACAAGCTTGGTTAACACTATGCTCGGTATACACTACATTCCGTTGGTGTATACTAAAATGCTTTATTTACCGACAACACTACTTTGTGTCTTTTAGCTCTATTCTTCATCATAGATGAATGCAACATAATAAAGTCAATTTCATCAAGTCATAGACTCATCAACAAGTTACTCAATGTATTCTTTATCCTCACTTGACATATACAACTTCCTCATGTAGATATTTTTGTTCTTCATTTCTTTCTCCTTTCTTTAGATGTGTCGGTATAGTAACTTACAAGGTAAGTACTGTCAAGCTAGTTGACATCAATGATAACATAATACTAATTTGATCATCTTGCATATCTAATCATCAACTCCTTTAGTAATCTTAAATTATAGATTCTTCATTCAAGTTCTAAATTGGTTGTAGTTCATCAATCTCTCCCTTTGGCATTGATGGCATCTCAAGTAATATGAAATGTACCATACACATACCAAACATGTATTCTACATATTTGTGATCAAATATTGTACAAGCTCTCCCTAGCTTAATATGTTTAATCACTACGTTACTCAACAACATTATAAAATACAGCTTTGTCATTCTGTAGATATAACCTTTTTAGTTCACAAGTTCCTTTCAGATTATCTCTCCCTTAGATAGTTCTCATCAATGCATATCTCTCCTTTTCCTTTTCATATTTTTTATCTCTCTCTTTGACAACAATGCCAAAGAAACAAATAAATAATTAGCTCTTGTAGTAGCTAAGTAACTCTCTATTGTCCATTAATTCCTCTATATCTTAGTATACTGATATCCCAATCTATTTCAGTTCTTCAATCTTAATCACAACCTTGAACAATATCCAAAGTGTGAACTATGCTACATCAACATGAATGATCTTCTGATAAGATTAGGTTGATGCAACATCTAGATCACATTAGTGACTGATAGACAGGGGACGGACCCCAAGCCTAGTCCTCAAATATTCAAATGTGTCCTTTGGTAGAGGCTTTGTAAAAATGTCTACAAGTTGTTCTTTAGATGTAACAAATTCTAACTTCACTTGCTTCTCTTACACTTTTTCTCTTAAGTAGTGATACTTAATTGATATATGCTTTTTCTTAGAGTGCATCACTAGATTCTTTGAAATATTAATTGCACTTATGTTGTCACAGTATATGATCACCAGGTCAGTGATTACCTCATTCATTCCTTCCAACACTTGCTTGATATATTCAATGTTTGAGCAATTAGTAGCAGTAGAAACATACTCTGCTTCAGCTGTAGACTGAGAAATACAAGCCTACTTTTTACTTGTCCAAGTTACGAGTCTTTCACTAAGGAAAAATGTTCCTCTGGTGGTACTTTTTCTATCATCCACATTTCTAGCCCAATCAACATCAGTATAAACCTTCAGCTCAAACTTTCCTTCCTTAGGATACCATAATCCATAATCCTTTATCTTTTTTAGATATCTTAAGATCCTTTTAGTAGCAATCATGTGTGATTCTCTAGGATTAGCAAAATATCTAGCAACAATTCCCACAACATGTGCTATATCTGGTCTACTGTGAACTACATACATTAGTTTACCAATCATAGATTGGTAAAGTGTTTGGTTTACCTTTGTAGTTTCATCTTCCTTTGTCAATTTACTTCCAGTAGCCATCGATGTTCTCATAGGTCTAGCATCTTCCATGCCAAATGTCTTGAAGACTTCCTTTATGTACTTGGACTGTGTGATGAATATCCCATCACTCTGTTGAACCACTTGTAATCCAAGAAAGAATTTAATCTCTCTGAACATAGACATTTCAAACTCATTCATCATGTCATTAGCAAAAGATTTACATACATGATCTTGACCTCCAAAAATAATATCATCAACAAAAATTTCAGCAATAATAATAGTGTCATCAGTATCACCTTTCATGTACAAATTTCTATTTTCACTAGTTCTTACAAATCCAATACTTAACAAGTATGCAGTCTTTCATACCATGCTCTCGGTGCTTGCTTTAAACCATATAAAGCTTTTTGTAATCTACATACCATGTTTCTATTTTCTGGATCAATGAATCCTTTAGGTTGTTCTATGTAGACATCTTCTTCAAGTATACCATTCAGAAATGCTGACTTCACATCCATTTGATAAACCTTAAATTTCTTGTGTGTAGCATATGCAAGTAGCATTATAACTCCTTCCAATCTAGCAATAGGTGCAAATGTCTCACCATAGTCAATGCCTTCTTCCTATGCATATCCCTTGCATACCAATCTCACTTTATTTCTTGTCACTTCACCATTTTCATTCAATTTGTTTTTGAATATCCATTTAGTACCGATAACATTCTTATCTTTAGTTCGGGGTACTAAGGACCAAGTATTGTTTTTCTCTATTTTTTCTATTTCTTCCTTCATTACATTAACCCATTCTTCATTTTCTAATGCAACTTTCACATTCTTTGGTTCAAATTCATAGACTAGACATGTACCTTGTCTTGTTTTGCTTCTTGTCCTCATTCTAGCTTGTCTATTTCCAATAATTTGTGTCTTAGGATAATCTCTTCTAACAAAACTAGCTAGCACTCAGTTTCTTCTTTCTTGTTTATCTTGTTCAGGTTCATGTGCTTGCTCAGTAACACCATCTTGTTCATCATTTTCCCCTTCCTATTCCTCAGGGTTATTTTCCTACTGACCAGTTATCATAGGTTGTGACTTTGGTAGATAACGATGAAGTTCAATGTAAGTGAATCTACCATAGTCTTTTGGTTCCTTTCTTTCTTTTGTTTTCTTGTCATCAAACTCATGAGCATGAACATTAGTACTTTCAATCATCTTATTTGTAATCTTATTCAGACATTTGTATGCTTTACTCTTAGTAGAATATCCTAAGAATATTCCTTCATCACCTTTAGAATCAAATTTCCCATTTCTCTCATCTTTCAAAATAAAACATTTTCTTCCAAAAATTCTAAAATAACTTATAGTAGGTTTGTGTCCAAACCATAGCTCATAAGGTGTTTGGTTGGTGTCCTTCTTCAGTTGTACTTGGTTAAGCACATATACAGCTATGCTAATAGCTTCCCTCCAATATGTCTGAGAAACAATCTTTTGTACCATCAGTGTTCTAGCACAATCAATCATTGACCTGTTCCTTCTTTCAGCAATCCTATTCTGCTGAGGTGTCCTCGGTGTAGAGACCCGTCTCTTAATACCATTCTCTTTAGAAAAATTAGTAAATTCATCAGAGATAAATTCACCTCCTCTTAAGCATTTAATTTCTTTTCTAGTCTCTTTTTCTACCTTCACCTTATATCATTTAAACATCTTAAAAGCTTCATATTTCTCTTTTAGGAACATAACAATCATCAATCTAGTGTAGTCATCAACAAAAAGAATAAAGTATCTATCACCATAATAACTTTGATTTCTCATAGGATCACATAGGTTGGTATGAACCAACTCAAGTATCTTCTTTATTGAGTAGTCTTTGTTCTTAAAGTTAGACTTAGTCATCTTACCTTTCTGACATTCATGGCACATAGCATGATTCAATTTTGACAAGTTAGGCAATCCTCTAACTCTTTTCTTCTTACTAATCTTGATTGTGTTATCAAAATTCACATGACATAACCTTTTATGCCACAACCATGCATCTTCATCTTTTATTAATAAACAAGAAGACTGATCAATATCAGGATAAAATAGATTACCTCTCGACTATGTACCGGTTCTGACAAGTCTTCCTCCATCATTATAGATCTTTACCTTTCTACTCTCAAAAGCAAGTCAGTGGCCTGAGTTATTTAGCTAAGCCACACTTAACAAATTATAATTCAGTCCTTCTACCTAATATGCATTTTCACATTGTATTCTATCATTAATCATTAGTGAACCTTTACCTCTCACCATACAAGGTGCATCATTTACCATTCTAACAGATCCACCATCATATTCATCAAGTAGATCATATTTCTCTATATCACCAGTCATAGGATGTGCACAACCATTGTCTATGATCCATGTATCATTTCTACTTACTTTAGAGATTAGTGATGTTTCTTCATGTTTCTCTTCTTCCTCTGAATCATCTTTCATAGCAACAAATACTACGTCTACATCATCATCAGTGTCAAATTCAGATTCAAATTCTTCGGCTATGTAACATACCCTTTTTCCTTTGTCATAGCTATCTTGGTTATCTCTATTGTTGTGTCGGTAGCCTCTATTGACTCATCTCCCATAACTTCCTTCTGATCGGTCTTTGGATCTATCATCATCTTTCTTATTCAGACATCTAGCAACAATGTGGCCAACTTCTTTACAATTGAAACATGCTAAAGGTAACTTGCCTCTATACCTTCCCTTACCTTTGGGAAATCTTCTGGCCATAAGAGCTTCAAGCTCATCAAGTTCATCATCAGTGTTACTATCACTGTCATTATTCTTATCATTCTTGCTACTAGACTTACCAATCTTCAAAGAAGACATGAAAGAGGATTCAACAGATGGTACAACACTATTGTCAAATTTATTCAATTCAAAGGTTTTAAGCTTACTGATCAGTGTGTCAAGAGTGAGGTTCGATGTAGCTCTTGTTTCATGAATTGCAGAGATCCTGATTGCATAAACTAGCAGCAAAGTTATGAGAATCTTGCTTATTACTGTTTCATCATCAATAACTCCACTAGATGTTGTAATAGCATCTACTACCTCTTTTAGTCTATTTGTATATTGCACAATGTTCTCACCTTCTTTCATCTTCATATCATCAAATCTACCTCTTAGGCTTTCAGCTCTAGCTCTCTTAACATTCGCACGTCCATTGTATATTAGAGTTAGCTTGTCCCACATATTCTTAGCTATATCACAATTCTTGATGTCTTCAAATTTGGCATCGGTATAGGCAGCAGAAAGTTCCATCATAGTAATATTGTGTTCATGCCTATCCTTTAGTTGATCAAGAGTTAAGGGACTAGGGGTTGGTTCTATGTAGCCATTCTCCATTAGTACTAGTGCAGAATTCCCAATTCCAGATATGTGCAACTTCATCTGGCTTTGCCATACTGCGAAGTTATCATTGTTCAACTTTGGCACTTCCCTCTTATACATCTTGAGACCTTTTTGTTAGAGTCCTTAAAACTCTATTCTAAGCAACCTAGGCTCTAATACCAATTGTTAGAATAATTTAGAGGGGGGTGAATCAGTTATCTAGTGTCCCAATTCATAATGTATAATCCAAAACAAATTCTTCAACTTTTGCTACTTGGTAAACATAAAATACTTTCACTGTCTATGTTATTACCGATTGTCAGTCTAAACTTATAATAGTTACTGATCAAATCTAACATGTAATATGCAAAGTATGATAACAAACAAATATCAAAATCAACACATAACACAAGAGATTTAACGTGGAAACCCTGTGAAGGGAAAAACCACCTAGGACTAGCAACCCAAAAAATTTCACTCTTTTGAAGTGAGGTCAGTGAAGACCCAACCCTGTTAAAGGTTACAAACACATTGTTAGGTGTGACCTTAATAGAGGACTTTAGACCATAAGTTATCATCCAACCAGTACTCACTATGGGTTTGACAGGATAACAATGTTCACTCTATCAATGAAACATCAAAAGACTTTCATAGTCCACTCAGTAAAGAGATTTGACTATGTAGAATGGTTAAATATGTAACAATAGATGATCTACCTTAAACAACTTCAATTGCAATTTATAGATCAATGTTCAACTCATTCAAATATTTGTAATCAATATACCACTTCAGATTCAATACAATATCAACTTACTGTGTCATGCCCCGACAGTTCTGCATCTATTACCTCGAACTCTAGGATTAGTTTAGAATTTTTTTTTGGTAGGTTTGTTACTTGTTCGAACATGTTTCTGTTGATCAGTTGTTATCTAACAATGTTTTGGATGCTTTCTGATACTTTGAGAATTTAGTTTTGACTTAGGTCTGATTCTCAGAATTATGGTTTAAGTATTTCAGTGTTGTGTTAAATCAAAATTTTATCTTTTGAATTGGTTCAGATTCAGAATCCTATAGTAAGTAATGTTTCAGAAAGACTATTCAGCTTTCAAGTTTATTTGAAATGGTTTCAGTTCCATTTTATGTGTGTCTGTTTCAGAATTGGTATGTTGACAAAAAATTTATGTTCAGAATTAACAGATATGTTTATTGATCAATTTATGTATGTATGTATATATATATATATATATATATATATATATATATATATATATATATATATATATATATATATATATATATATATATATATATATATATATATATATATATATATATATATATATATATATATATATATATATATATATATATATATATATATATATATATATATATATATATATATATATATATATAATAACATTTCATAAGTATAAATCAGTGTATGCTATTATGAAATAACTATATGTGTATGTTAATATGTAGATTAGTTTTAAACATGCACACATAGTTGATTTTATATATGTACATATGCTTATAAAAGTGAATGTTATAATTATATGTATAAATATTGGTGTTTGTATATTGATGTTAATTTTCTATATGCAAGTAATATTGATAGTACTTAATATTAATATTTAAGATAAATATTAACATTAATATTAATGACTATTAGTATGATTATTATGTATATGGGGTAATGGCAAGGATTAGTATTTATATTAATATTAATATTAATATTAATATTAATATCATTTTATTGTTAATATGTTGGTAATGTTTTATTTTTAAATGTTAGTTTACTTAGCAAATTTTTGATGTTAATACCTATGCTATAGTGTTAGCGGATCTTGTGTTATGAAATTTAGAAAATTATGTTTTGAACTTTGCCTATGCTAAGATAGTCTAACCTAAGTAAAGATTAAGGCATGTTAGTATGCGATATTACTAAACCTAGCAAAACAATTAACCTAAAATAGCCTAGACTTAGCAGAGAATAGTGGATTGATATGGCGGCAAACTTGGCATTTCAATGCGGTAGGTATTGGGATATGAGCTATACAAAAAATGCCAAGTGTCGAGATTGCTTAGTGAGTGGGTTTTTTGGGATTAGCTCGCAGTAATGAGAATTTATCATATGTCTTATCTATCATATTGCTTGATGATGGATCACATTTTGGTTTCAGTTCACCTTTGATGAACTTCAGTTGGAAAATAAAATGAAGCCTCTGTTGAATGGGTTTCTCTACGCAGTTTTTGGGAAGCTATTAACCATGAAGGATATTTTTGAGTTACATCAGTTCAATATATCCTCACGACATTACATTCCTCATTTCTTCTATAGATTTTGTGGTTGCATTTTCTCAGATGTTGTGGTGAGTGTTGGTCTTGTGAATCTTGTGAAACACGGTGTTGAGAAGGTCAGAGACTCTATTTGTGAGTTTGGGTAGGAAGCTCTTCAGGCCGTCTATTATGTTTACCCTCGCATTTTCTCAGGTAGGGGCATTCTCTCACCCATATCACTCTCTCTGTTACTTTGAGTTTATTTTTGCATGAAAGTATATTTTGGTACTATTCGGATAGGATTGTGAATGGATTTTTTTTTTTATCTTAATAGAAGCTGAGAATGAAAGATCTTTGTAAACTTGTTTCTTTTAAAAAGTTTGTCTTCTCTGTTCGAAGTTCTATTGTAAGCTTGCTATGAATGTATGTAAACTCTATTTTCAAAGTTTTCTTATACAGAGGAAAGTGGGTGTTTATGTTTCAGTTATGGGATTTTCTGTGTTAAAGGATTTGTTTCCGTGATGTGAATCTCTGGTTCTACTAGAACTTTTTGAACTCCATTAATTGTATTATGGGTACGTTTTGTATTAGGGGTTTGTATTAATAGTTTTAGTTTTGTCTACAGTTACTATAGTCCTAGATGTTTATGAAGTTTTAACATATGAAAATCCAAATGTTTATAGAAAGAAATAAGGATGGGGTTTTATGGTATCTCGATGGTTATCAATGGCTTGGGATGTTTTTTTGTATTTAGGTTTGTGATAGAATAAAGGTAGTATGTTTTTCTTTGATCATAGCATGAACCATTCTATAGTAGTATAGTCGTAATTCTGAAGGATTTTCAGAGCTAAAGTTTATGGTATAGACGGAGAACTCTTTGTGAAATATTGTTTAGTTTTGAGTGTTTTCTTTTCTGCCAATCATTATTGTGTTCTTCTGTTCATAACATGTTTTATGTGGTTCACGTCTGTAGATGACATTTTCTGGGTATCATTGCTTAAATGCCATGCATAAATTGTTTGTGGTCGTTAGAGCGAAGCATTGAGTTTTTTGGTTTCAGAAAGAATAATGCAAAAACTTTTGCATATGTAATAATTATTGATAATGATGATTATTGTAATAATCAGATATGCTGGAGTTATTATTTTTACTTTATGAAACTTCAGTACGAGTCTTTATTAGGTCTATAATGTGGTTGTCAGAAGGATAAGATTTATAAACTTGTTGATTATGACTCGGTTTACATCCGAATGAGTGTCTTTTGATTTAGATGGCATTTTCAATCATGGACATTTGTATTTTTCAATTTCCATAATATATTGGACAATCTTGAAACATAATAGATTTGGGCATTTGTTTTTTATTGCACAGTTCCTTCAATTCGGTGGGGGATCGTTAATTTGTTCTTAGATCTGTAACTTCTTTTACTCTCAGGTCTATTGAAGAGTTAGGAGGCTGTTTCAATTTTAAATTTTTGTAAAGTTATTGCACCATTACTTGATTTGGATTTAGTTCTATTATGGTGTATTGCATATGAATTTAAAGCCGTATTTCTTTGGGGCTAGTTACTAGTTCAAGATTTGATATGATCTTAGGAATGTTGAGAAAAATGGAAATCATGTGCTAATCTTTTAGTAGGATGTCTAGATAAATTTATATATATATGAATTATATGTGTGTCGACAGAGTATTATTGACTGAATAAAAATTTGATGGCATTATAGTTTCAGTTGTATAAATGATGTAATAGTTTGGTGTGAGATTAGAGATAAGATTATTCTAGTTGCATTCAATCTTTAGAATGAATATACACCCTTAAAACTTGGTAAATTCATTTTCTAATTTTGAACTTCTAGGATGTAAAGTTTTATGTGTAATTCATTTTCTTGCATTCTATGATAACGGTAAAATCAGATATTTTACTTAGCATTCTGGAATGTTATGTATGAGGTTATATGGCTATATGCATGCTAGAATACATGTATGTATATATATTGTCATGATATATACATATATGTACGCTATGGTGAATATAGGGATATGAACTTATAGATAACAGTAAAGAGTGTAAAGTATATTTTTAAAATATATATATATTCTGTTAAGTTCAACAAACTTATTTAATTGATATATGTAATGAGTTTTGTGGAAGATTTCTGTATAATTCAGATAGAGTGTATTTATGAATAGATTTATTTATAATCGTTGTAGATAAGATTCCAATGTGAATGAAATTGTTTATGGCATTTTGTGTTGATGTTACTATGATGGAATAGATTATGGTTATAATTTCAGTCAGAAGATTTGATGCTTGGTTAAGTATGGAATGGTAATATGGAAACATGGTTTTATATGGATTTCTAGATTGTGGATTCAATTTTATTATTGATGCAATGGAAATAACTATTTTATTGAAATGGAATTCTATAGTTCATTTCTATTTATAGCAGTTAAATCATGTGTATTCTTAGATTATGCAAGTGTGATCCTTTAGATTGGGTGGCTGTCATAAATTGAGTAACTTGTGGTAATAGAATTATTTTGTTGGATGCCCTCCGACACTAGTCTAGATCCTTATGGGAAAGTTTATGATAGTTATTTAATCAAGTAATAATATTAAAAATTCATGGGTTGGGTTTCATATAACAAAATAAGAACTTATGGTTTCACCTGACATATTGAATCTTACGAGTGGCTGAACGTAGATTCTTATGTTGACACCCATGAACTACTGGATCGTTACCTTGACATAATCTATGCGAGTTTATTTCTGCATAACTGTTTGTAAGAAATTAGGTGCTTGCTATAAATCTGGTTGTGAAAAGAAAATTGTACTTTCAGAATATCTGTTATATGGATTGCATGTTTATCATGCTGTTACTATATCTAACATGCAAGTTTACTAGAGGTTTTAACAACTTAGACAATGTGACTAAGCCCTGTTGTGTTTGTCGATTGTGTTTGCTTATGATTTCAAGTTCTATATATATTTGGTAGAAGGACTTGGAAGAATAATCTACTGATAGAACATTAAGGACTAGATGTAGTTTGGTTCTTGGTTGTAAAATGTATCTGAATCTGATTTGAATCAGTTGACAATCTGATTGTATTTGAAATTTTGTATTGTATTTAAATAAGAGTATATCCAAATACTCAGATGTAATTATCAGATATGTAATAATGTAGTATCAATACTCTTGGTATCTGGTTGTAAAGATGTTATGTAATGGAATTATATTCTGGAAAAAAAAAATTGTTCTGTGTTTGTTTGAGTTTTCATTTCTTATTAGTTGGTTTTAGGTTGGGTGTTACATTTGGTATCAGAGCCTAGGTTTAAAAACTTAGGGCTCAAGGGTTTAGAAGGGTTTACATTATGCTTGCTATGAGGATTTTAATTAAATCTCTTTTATAGGAATTCAAGTATGCCTCCTGTTACTCGAGGAGCTCCAGGACAAGGAATCCCTACTGATGCCGATGTAGGCAGAGGCAGAGGAGGATGTAGGGGCCATGGTCATGGTCAAGGTAGAGGATAGGGTTGCCAAGGAATGCTTGGTGATGAAAATCCTTAGGGTGAAGAAGAAAGGGAAGCTCAAGCTGAAATTCTTCAGTGAATTCTTGAACGGTTTGATGGGATTGAAGCTAGGAATAATATTCCTGGTGGGGGAGAAAATGCTCAGAATATATAGATTCCCAATGCCAACTAGGCCATAGCAGAGGATCCTATTATCAGGACTCAGCTAAAAGACCTATCTAAGCTTAAAGGTCCATAATTTAATGGAACAAAAGCTAGTAATGAAGTAGAAGCTTGGCTTCTAAACATCGAGAGATGTTTTATTCTTCACGACTATCACACTAATGTGAAAGTTCATTAGACTGCAATATAGTTAAGATCTTTTGCATCCATATGGTGGGAAATGGAATTAGAACACCTTGGAATCCATATTTCTCAAGTCACTTGGGAATTGTTCTTAGAAAGATTCCAGGAAAGGTTTATGTCTGAGTACTGGCAACAATCTAGGTCTGAGGAATTCTTTAACATTTCACAAGGAAATACCACAGTGGAAATGTATGAAAGAAAGTTCTTTCAGTTAAAGAAATATTCCAGTTGGAATGAAGGTGATAAACCTTTGATGTAGCATTTTATCAGGGGTTTAAATCCTAAAATTGGTGAAAAAGTGAGAACTTTCAAACCAAAAACCATTAAGGAAGCTGCTGATCAGGCTAAGCTTGCAGAAATGAAATCTGGTTTTTCAACCAAAAGCATTATGATATTCTTGTGAGAAAGGCTGAGTTGGCATGGCAAGTTGAGTTAGCTTCTGGGTCTAAGGTAGGAACTAGGCTGATAGCTGCTGATTGTGAATTGTAACTTAAGGCATTTACTACTACAGTAAACCTTAGGGTCATTCCTTTAGGAACCTATGATATTATATTAGGAATGGATTGGTTGAATTAGCATCAAGCTGTTATTGACTATAGAGAAAAGGTTATTAAATGCATTGATGATAATGGAGTTAACAGATTCATAATAGGGGTTAAGAGGCCTATCTCTTTTAGGACAATTTCTACCAAACAATTCCAAAGGTGTTTGTAGAAAGGCTGCAAACTATTTTCTATATCTATTAATGATTTTTCTGAACCTATAGCATTTAATACCAGTTTAGACCATCCTTTGTTGAAGGAATTTTCAGATGTCTTTGTAATAGAAATTCTGGGTATTCCACCCAAGAGAGAAATAGACTTTAGAATTGACCTTATGCCTAGCACTGAACCTATTTTTAAGACTCCTTGCATGATGGTACAAGAGTTGGTAGAACTTAAAGTGCAACTTGAAGAACTTCTTGAGAAGGGGCTGATTAGACCAAGTGTCTCTCCTTGGGGTGCACCTATTTTATTTGTTAAGAAGAAAGATGGATCACTTAGACTATGTATTGATTACAGGCAGTCAAATAAAGTTACCATCAAGAATTGGTATCCATTACCTAGAATTAATGATTTATTTGACCAAGTGAAGGGAGCTAAAGTATATTCTAAAATTGATCTTAAATCTGGTTACCATCAGTTAAGAATTCAGGAAGCAGATATCCATAAGACATCATTTCATACAAGGTATGGGCATTACAATTTCATAGTAGTACCTTTTGGTTTAACAAATGTGCCTTCAGTTTTTATGAGTCTTATGCAGGGAGTTTTTAGAACTTTCCTAGATAAATTTATAGTTGTCTTTCTGGATGACATACTGGTTTATTCTAACTCCTTGGAGGAGCATGAACAACATCTAAGACAAGTTTTCAAATGTCTCTAAAGGAATAAGCTATATGGTAATCCTAAGAAGTGTGAATTTTTCAAATCTAAAATTAGTTACCTTGGACACATTATAACAGGAGATGGAATAGCTGTTGATCCAGCTAAAATTAGAGCAATTGTAGAGTGGCTTGCACCTACAAATGTGTCTGAAGTAAGAAGTTTTGTGGGTCTAGCTAGTTACTATAGAAGGTTTGTAGCTAATTTCTAAAAAATAGCTCATCCCATCACTTCTCTTCAGAGAAAATGTAAGAAATTTATCTGGTCGGATAAATACGAAGAAGCATTTCAGCATTTGAAAGAATGTTTGACTAGTGCACCTGTGTTGGCTGTACCTGATCCCTGTAAAGAGTTTTTGGTTTGCACGGATGCCTCTTTAGATGGATTAGGAGTAGTTTTAATGCAGGATGGTACGGTTATTGCTTTTGAATCTAGAAAACTTAAGGATCATGAGATAAATTATCCTACTCATGATTTGGAACTTGCTGCAGTAATGCATGCATTGACTAAATGGCAGAATTTTCTCCTTGGATAGCATTTTGAATTACATACTAATCACAGAAGTCTTCAATATCTATTCACACAACCCAATCTGAATGCACGGCAATGCAGATGGATGGAGTTTTAGTGTGAATATGATTTTGAAGTAAAATATGTGCAGGGTAAAGAGAATAAGGTGGCTGATGCACTTAGCAGAAGATGTCATGAACTTTCTTCATTAAATCTCATAGTTGATTTGAAAGAAAGAATATTAGAAAATTTGAATGCTGATCCTTGGGTTTTAGATGTCAAAGCTGTATTAGATAGTGGTAGTATTTTAGAAGGTAGGTTTGAAGGATACTCAATCAACGTTGATGGATTGCTGACCTTTAGAGGAAGTATCTATATTCCTGAAGTTGGAGAATTGTGTAATCTGGTTATGGCTGAAGCTCATAAGGCTCCCTATTTAGCACATCTTGGTGTTAAGAAGATGAATGTTGATCTTAAACAGCATTATTATTGGCCAGGTATGAAGAGGGACATTACAAATTTTGTAGCTAGATGTCTAGAATGTCAAAGGGTGAAAGTGGAACATCAGCATCCTGCTGGTTTACTTCAATCTCATAGTGTGCCTGAATGGAAATGGGATATCATCTCCATTTAATTCATCGTGGGATTACCATTATCAGCAAGGCGGCATGATTCAATCATGGTTGTAGTTGACAGGTTAACCAAAGTTACACATTTTATTCCTGTGAGATCTTCTTATAATGCTGCATCTGTAGCACGTATTTATATGGAACAAGTAGTTAGACTGCATGGGATTCCAAAGAAGATTATATTAGATAGGGATCCAGTTTTCACATCTTCACTTTGGAGGTCTATGCAGCGTGAACTTGGTACTCAACTAAATTTTAGCTCAGCATATAATCCTGAGACTGACGGACAAACTGAGCGTGTAAATCAGATTCTGGAAGACATGCTCAGGATGTACGTCATGGATAGACAGAACAAATGGGAAGAATTCTTGCATTTGGTTGAATTTGCATATAATAACGGTTATCACAGCTCTATAGGTATGGCTCCTTTCCAAGCTTTATATGGGAGACCTTGTAGAACACCCCTAAGCTGGGATAATTTAGAAGACAGAATACTCCTAGGTCCTGAAATGCTCCAAGATCTGGAACAGCAAGTGAAATGAATCAGGGAACACCTTCTTACAGCACAAGATAGATAGAAAAAGTATGCAGATTTGCATAGGATTGAGCATCAGTTTGTGGTTGGGGACAAAGTATTTCTGCAGGTGAGACCCCGTAAAAGTCCTATTAGATATGGTAAGGGTTCCAAATTATCTCCACATTTTGTGGGAGCATTTGAAATCTTGGAATGTGTTGGTCCAGTTGCTTATAGACTTGCTTTGCCTCCCAGTCTATCTCGAATCCATGATATTTTTCATGTGTCTATTTTAAGGAAGTACATACCTGATATCACTCATGTTCTTAATTAGAATGCGTTACAGGTAGTGGATGGCCATATGATGCTGGAACCAGTGCGAATCATCCAGCAAAGAGAGCTAAATCTTAGAGGTTGCAAGATGGAACACATAAAGGTATTATGGGATCTTGATGATGATACCTCTGCAACATGGGAAGATGCAGGGGCAATGAAAGTTTCTCATCCTCATTTGTTTTCAGGCTTCTAGGAGTAAGCCTAAGTTGGTGGGGAAGGGTGTCATGCCCCGATAGTTCTACATCTATTACCTCAAACTTTGGGATTAGTTTAGAATTTTTTTTTAGTAGGTTTGTTACTTGTTGGAACATGTTTCTATTGATCAGTTGTTATCTAACAGCGTTTTGGATGCTTTTTTGATACTTTGAGAATTCAGTTTTGACTTAGGTCTGATTCTCAGAATTATGGTTTAAGTATTTCAGTGTTGTGTTATATTAGAATTTTATCTTTTGAATCGGTTCAGATTCAGAATCCTATAGTAAGTAATGTTTCAGAAAGACTATTCAGCTTTCAAGTTTATTTCAAATGGTTTCAGTTCCATTTTATGTGTGTCTGTTTCAAAATTGGTATGTTGATAGAAAATTTATGTTCAGAATTAACAGATATGTTTATTGATCAATTTGTATATATATATATATATATATATATATATATATATATATATATATATATATATATATATATATATATATATATATATATATATATATATATATATATATATATATATATATATATATATATATATATATATATCTATATATATATATATATATATATCTATATATATATATATATATATATATATATATATATATATATATATATATAGATATATATATATAGATATATATATATATATATATATATATATAGATATATATATATATATATATAGATATATATATAGATATATATATATATATATAGATATATATATATATATATATATATATATATATATATATATATATATATATATATATATATATATATATATATATATATATATATATATATATATATATATATATATATATATATATTATAACATTTCATAAGTATAAGTCAATGTACGCTATTATGAAATAACTATATGTGTATGTTAATATGTAGATTAGTTTTAAACATGCACACATAGTTGATTTTATATACGTACATATGCTTATAAAAGTGAATGTTATAATTATATGTATAAATATTGGTGTTTGTATATTGATGTTAATTTTCTATATGCAAGTAATATTGATAGTACTTAATATTTATTTAGGATAAATATTAACATTAATATTAATGACTATTGGTATGATTATTATGTATATGGGGTAATGGCAAGGATTAGTATTTATATTAATATTAATATTAATATCATTTTATTGTTAATATGTTGGTAATGTTTTATTTTTAAATGTTAGTTTACTTAGCAGTTTTTTTATGTTAATACCTATGCTATAGTGTTAGCAGATCTTGTGTTATGAAAGTTAGAAAATTATGTTTTGAACTTTGCCTATGCTAAGATAGTCTAACCTAAGTAAAGATTAAGGCATGTTAGTATGCGATATTACTAAACCTAGCAAAACAATTAACCTAAACTAGCCTAGACTTAGCAGAGAATAGTGGATTGATATGGCGGCAAACTTGGCATTTCAATGTGGCAGGTATTGGGATGCGAGTTGTACAGAAAATGCCAGGTGTCGAGATTGCTTAGTGAGTGGGGTTTTTGGGATTAGCTCGCAGTAATGAGCATTTATCGTATGTCTTATCTGTCATATTGCTTGATGATGGATCGCATTTTGGTTTTAGTTCACCTTTGATGAACTTCAATTGGAAAATAAAATGAAGCCTCTGTTGAATGGGTTTCTCTGCACAGTTTTTGAGAAGCTCTTAACCATGAAGGAGATTTTTGAGTTACATCAGTTCAATAAATCCTCACGACATTACATTCCTCATTTCTTCTGTAGATTTCATGGTTGCATTTTCTCAGATGTTGTGGTGAGTGTTGGTCTTGCGAATCTTGTGAAACACGGCATTGAGAAGGTCAGAGACTCTATTTGTGAGTTTGGGTAGGAAGCTCTTCAGGCCGTCTATTGTGTTTACCCTCGCATTTTCTCAGGAAGAGGCATTCTCTCACCCATATCACTCTCTCTGTTACTTTGAGTTTATTTTTGCATGAAAGTATATTTTGGTACTATTCAGATAGGATTGTGAATGGATTTTTTTTTATGTTAATAGAAGCTGAGAATGAAAGATCTTGTGTAAACTTGTTTGTTTTAAAAATTTTATCTTCTCTATTTGAAGTTCTATTTTAACCTGTCTATGAATGTATGTAATCTCTATTTTCAAAGTTTTCTTATATAGAGGAAAGTGGGTGTTTATGTTTCGGTTATGGGATTTTCTGTGTTAAAGGATTTGTTTCCATAATGTGAATCTCTAGTTCTACTAGAAATTTTTGAACTCCATTAATTGTATTATGGGTATGTTTTGTATTAGGGGTTTGTATTAATAGTTTTAGTTTTGTCTGTGGTTACTATAGTCCTAGCCATTTATGAAGTTTTAACATATGAAAACCCAAATGTTTATAGAAAGAAATAAGGATGGGCTTTTATGGTATCTCGATGGTTATCAATGGCTTGGGATGTTATTCTGTATTCAGGTTTGTGACACAATAAAGGTAGTATGTTTTTCTTTAATCATAGCATGAACCATTTTGTAGTAGTATAGTCATATTTCTGAAGGATTTTTAGAGCTAAAGTTTGTGGTATAGACGGAGAACTCTTTGTGAAATATTGTTTAGTTTTGAGTGTTTTCTTTTCTGCCAGTCATTATTGTGTTCTTCTGTTCATAACATGTTTTATGTGGTTCATGTCTATAGATGACATTTGCTGGGTATCATTGTTTGAATGCCATGCATAAATTGTTTGTGGTCATTAGAGGGAAGCATTGAGTGTTTTGGTTTCAAAAAGAATAATGCGAAAACTTTTGCATATGTAATAATTATCGACAATGATGATTATTGTAATAATCAGATATGTTGGAGTTATTGTTTTTACTTTATGAAACTTTAGTATGAGTCTTTATTAGGTCTATAATGTGGTTGTCAGAAGGATAAGATTTATAAACTTGTTGATTATGACTCAGTTTACATCTGAATGAGTGTCTTTTGATTTAGATGGCTTTTTCAATCATGGACATTTGTATTTGTCAATTTCCATAATATATTGGACAATCTTAAAACATAATAGATTTGGGCATTTGTTTTTTATTGCACAATTCCTTGAATTCCGTGGGGGATCGGTAATTTATTCTTAGATCTGTAAGTTCTTTTACTCTCGGGTCTATTGAAGAGTTAGGAGGCTGTTTCAATTTTAAATTTTTGTAAAGTTATTGCACCATTACTTGATTTGGATTTAGTTTTGTTATGGTGTATTGCATATGAATTTAAAGCTGTATTTCTTTGGGGCTAGTTACTAGTTCAAGATTTGATATGATCTTAGGAATGCCGAGAACAATGGAAATCATGTGCTAATCTTTTAGTAGGATGTCTAGATAAATTTATATATATATGAATTATATGTATGTTGACAGAGTATTATTGACTGAATACAAATTCGATGGCATTATAGTTTCAGTTGTATAAATGATGTAATACTTTGGTGTGAGATTAGAGATAAGATTATTCTGGTTGCATTCAGTCTTTAGAATGAATATACACCATTACAACTTGGTAAATTCATTTTCTAATTCTGAACTTCTAGGATGTAAAGTTTTATGTGTAATTCATTTTCTTGCATTCTATGATAAAGGTAAAATCAGATATTTTACTTAGCATTCTGGAATGTTATGTATGAGGTTATATGACTATATGCATGCTAGAATACATGTATGTATATATATTGCCGTGATATATACATATATGTAGGCTATCGTGAATATAGGGATATGAACTTATAGATAATAGTACAAAGTGTAAAGTATGTTTTTAAAATATATATATATTCTCTTAAGTTCAACACACTTATTTAATTGATATCTATAATGAGTTTTTTGGAAGATTTCTATATAATTTAGATGGAGTCTGTTTATGAATAGATTTATTTATAATCATTTTAGATAAGATTCCAATGTGAATGAAATTGTTTATGGCATTTTGTGTTCATGTTACTATGATGGAATAGATTATGGTTATAATTTCAGTCAGAAGATTTGATGCTTGGTTTTATATGGATTTCCAGATTGTGGATTCATGGTAATATGGAAACATGGTTTTATATGGATTTCCAGATTGTGGATTCAATTTTATTATTGATGCAATGGAAATAACTATTTTATTGAAATGGAATTCTGTAGTTCATTTCTATTTATAGCAGTTAAATCATGTGTATTCTTAGATTATGCAAGTGTGATCCTTTAGATTGGGTGGATGTCATAAATTGAGTAACTTGTGGTGATAGAATTATTTTGTCGGATGCCCTCCGACACTAGTCTAGATCCTTATGGGAAATTTTATGATAGTTATTTAATCAAGTGATAATATTAAAAATTCATGGGTTGGGTTTCATATAACAAAATAAGAACTTATGGTTTCACCTGACATATTGAATCTTACGAGTGGCTGAACGTAGATTCTTATGTTGACACCCATGAACTACTGGATCATTACCTTGACATAATCTATGCGAGTTTATTTCTACATAACTATTTGTAAGAAATTAGGTGCTTGCTTTAAATATGGTTGTGAAAAGAAAATTATACTTTTAGAATATCTGTTATATGGATTGCATGTTTATCATGCTGTTACTATATCTAACATGCAAGTTTACTAGAGGTTTTAACAACTTAGACAATGTGACTAAGCCCTGTTGTGTTTGTCGATTGTGTTTGCTTATGATTTCAAGTTCTATATATATTTGGTAGAAGGACTTGGAAGAATAATCTGCTAATAGAACATTAAGGACTAGATGTAGTTTGGTTCTTGGTTGTAAAATGTATCTGAATCTGATTTTAATCAGTTGACAATCTGATTGTATTTGAAATTTTGTATTGTATTTAAATAAGAGTATATCCAAATACTCAGATGTAATTATCAGATATGTAATAATGCAGTATTAATACTCTTGGTATCTGGTTGTAAAGATGTTATGTAATGGAATTATATTCTGGAAAAAAAAATTGTTCGGTGTTTGTTCAAGTTTTCATTTCTTGTTAGTTGGTTTTAGGTTGGGTGTTACATACTGTCTATCCATAATTACTCTATGTAGCTTGGTAACTATTCTACATCTTGGTTCTCATTAACCAGTATGATCAGAATGCATGAAAAATCCTTCATGCAATAATTCTATAATATCTTCTTCTTTCGGCTATATTTCAATAATGAAACCAATGTCTCTTATATAGATGAGTAAATAATTTTCTTTTCCTCCATCAAATTTTGTCACTTAATCACATTCATATATTTTGCCACTTTAAGCTTCCTCAGCTGATGTGTCAGTAACATGTTTCAATCTGCTCCGTTAGATCCTTTTGATTTATGTTAGCCATCGATCTTCATAAAAAACCTTATCTGTTACCTCGATTTCATACACTTTACAACTCATCACTTTATCAGCTAAATTGATCATTTAATTCCTTTCTATTTTGCTCAATTAACAAAGAAATGCATCGGTGAACACAAGATCAATTAACACTATGCTCGGTATATACTACATTATGTCAGTGTATACTAAAATGCTTTATTTAATGACAACATTGCTTTGTGTCTTTCAGCTCCATTCTTGATCATAGATGAATGCCATATAATAAAGTCAATTTCATCAAGTCATAGACTCATCAACAAGTTAATCAATGTATTCCTTATCCTCATCTAACATATATGTCTTCCTCATGTAGATATTTATGTTCTTCATCTCTTTCTCCTTTCTTCAGATGTGTCGGTATCGTAACTTATAAGATAAGTATTGTCAAGCTAGTTGACATCAATGGAAATATAATACTGATTTGATCATCTTGCATATCTAATCATCAACTCCTTTAGTAATCTTAAATTATAAATTCTTCATTCAAGCTCTAAATCAGTTGTAGTTCATCAAAGCCTGCTACCGGTACATGGAAATTAAGTATTGTCATTGATTGGAAAAAGAGAAAAGGAAAAGGATATGTTTTTTCATCTCAATCTAAGGTCCAAAGATCTAAGGAGATCTATAAGTAAAGAGGTTTTTTTGGCAACCATTAATGCTATGCAAGGAAGAAAAGACTACATCTTCTCATCAAGAGCAACTAGTCACTAAGAAAAGTGCATCTACAACCGAGTAAAGGATACAACCAAGGACAGGGATACAACTAGTGTCATCAATGTAATCAAGGAAAAGGGTGCAATCGGTAAGTTAAGAAAGAAAAAGTGACAGGTCAAAGTTCTTACCTATTCACAACATGAAGATCTCAACTGATCACGTGAAGACTTTGGTATGATACGATGAACCAGGGAAGTCATAGTCAACTATCTATTTGAACCAACTCTTTAACTAGGATTTATTACACTAAATCTGGATGACTTTGAGTTATCATGGTGATTGGTTCAAGGAATGTTTAAAGGTTTTAAAGCCAAAGTGTGTGGCTTTAAAATAAGGAGTTATTTCTTGTGAAGGAACAGTGCTTGACATAGATCTATTATTTTTTCCTCTAAAGAAGATAAATGAAGAGCATGCATTGTATGTTTCCTCAGTGAACTAATACTCCACTGAGTGATGTATTTGAAAGGGATATGTAATTAGGTCATGCATGAGAGGCGCAATTAGGGAAAGAAATCTATATATTATTTTGGTTGTTCGGAATAGAGGTTGCCTTCATTTTGTTGAAGGAAAGAGTGAACCTGTATGCTAAAGAAGCTAGGGTAAACAAAAAATAGAAGAAGAAGATAGAAGAGTGTGTAGAGAAGCACAACATTGAAGGAGAACACACCTATGTCAACTTTTCATGCTTCTCATTTGAGCATAGTAGAGATCTTATCAGGATAACCAAAGCCATTTGTAAAAGGTCAATCCCTCTATTCTTTTCTAGCAACTACAATAGTTAAATCCCAGTATTTGGGTGCACTCTAACATTTCCCTTGTATCAAATCCATTAATCAGGTGACATCTTGTATGGTATTCTAAGTCCTCTAACCAGGTAGGAACTAACCAGCCTTATTGTAGAAAATCCCTTAATCGGGTCACATCTAATAGTGTGTTTTAATCCTCTAACAAGGAAGGCTCCTAATAGGGTGCACTTTAGAAGAGTGCAAAATTTGCATGAGGTCTCCTCAAACCCTAGTTTTCACCCAAATTGGATTTATGTGTGATAAATTTGGTGTCACTGTATGATTGATTGCTTGATACTATTTTGTTCTTGAATTTGTTTATCTTATAGTTAAGTATACTTATCAGATATATTAAAAGGAAGTTTTATAAGTGCTAATTCATCCCTCCCCTCTTAGCACTGGTTAGGACTATTGAGAGAGAGAGAGAGAGAGAGAGAGAGAGAGAGAGAGAGAGAGAGACTCTCTCTATCTCTCATTAAACTTTTCTAGGTTTTCATAGGGTGCACGCCCTATAGAACACTCACATTATGCAAGACTATGCATTACACTTTTCTAGTTTTACATAGGGTACACACATTATAGCGCACTCGCGCTATGCAAGACTAAAGTAAATGGTCTTATCTGTTAGAGATCTCATGAAAGAGGCCCACTTTTTCTGTAAACTGTCTAATTTCTGCATTTTATCCCACAAATATTTAAATTTCAAGGTGTTGAAGGTGACAAAGAAGCATATTCTATCAATTTGCACCACCTTTTTGTTTAAAAATCAACATCAAATTGTGAAAGTCAATCATTCTTCACCAAAATTTATTGGTTGAGGTACATTTTTTAATTTTTTACATGTGAAATGTGAATAAAGATTCATGGGCTGTAAAATCACTTACTTCTTCTTTCAGTTCGAAGTGGATGATGTTGTGGAGCCATTCTTTATCAAATTTGATGAGTTGAACCAGCAAAATGTCTTTGAACACGCACTTTGAGAAACCCTCTTTTGCACCAAATGTGGGTTTGTGGCATGAAAATGGGCCTTTGAAAGGAAACCATAAACTTTATAGCTATTTGTAAAGCCTGTGCACCCTATAGGGTGCACAAACTTTAGTGTGTATGCACTATGGCCATTGGGGGGCCAAAAAGGAAAGTGGCACCATTTTGGTCCCCAATCTTTGTGCATATACCCAGGTGGTAGAAAGTTTGATAGAAGAGATGTTAGAAATAACAAAAAATAATAGAGAGCAAAGGAAAGAACCCAAGTGTGAGTGCATCAAAGGAATTTACCGAGATCACCAAGAGAGAGAGAGAGAGAGGAAATGCTTCAAAGAATCAAGCCACAAGATCACCAAAGTACTGCAAGAACAACAAGAACTCAAGGATTTTTGAAAGGGGAAAAGAAAAGAAAAACCGCTTGTGAATATATGAATGAGGCTCAAATCCTAAGGAAGAAGAGAGAAATGGAGCACAAAGCTCATTACAATATGGAGAGCAAGAATGAAAGAATAGAGAAGATTATTGAGAAAGTGTGTGAGAGACATCTCTTAAGTAGAGATGAGTAGAGGATTTTGCATGTAACTTCCATCTCAAATTAATGCCACATTCATATTGTTTGTGTGACAAATGTGTGATTCCTCTTAAGGAGGAATATCTAATTTCCTTATTAAAGGAATTACAAAAAAGTGACATGTCCTCCTACTTGGACTAGAGGACAAATACAATATAGGATACCTTGGTTTATCCTTTAAATACATATTTTACCAAGGAAAGATTAATTTCTAACACCCCCTTTAATCTTTACTTGGGGTATTTACATCAAGGGGTATCAAACCCAAATTGTTACAATGAAATTCAAATTTCTCTCTAGAAAGAGGTTTTGTCAAAATATTTGCAACTTGATCTTTAGCTTTGCAATACATGAGGGAAACTTTCTTTTCTTCAATTTTCTCTCTAATGAAGTGGTGGTGGAGTGAAATGTGCTTTGAATTTTCATGATAAACTGGATTCTTTGCCAAGGCTATTGCACTTTGATTGTCACAATATAATGGTGTAGGTTCTTGTTGAGGTAGACCCAAATCTTTAAGTATTCTTCTAAGCCATAAATATTCTTTAGAGGCATGAGTACAACTTTTATATTCATCTTCGGTAGAGCATAGAGAAATAGATTGATCTTTTTTACTTTTCCAAGATATAGCACCCGAACCAAGAGAAAAACAATACCCAAAAGTAGATTTCCCATCATTGGGGTCTCCACCTAAATCTGAATCAGTAAAACCTTTTAAAGACAAATAAAAATTTGCATCATAAAATAATCCTAAGTTAATAGTACATTTAATGTAATGTAATATTCTTTTAGCAATTTTGAAGTGTGTTTGTTGAGGTTTGGACATGAATCTTGAAACTAAACCAACACTAAAAGATAGATTAGGTCTAGTGAGAGTTAGATAATTTAAACTACCTACAAGTTCTCTATAAGGTGTAGCATCTATGAATGGAGATTGCATATCTATCATTAACTTAGTTCCTAATTCACATGGAATTGAAACATGATTAGCATCATTCATATGAAATATATCTAGAAGATCTTTAGCATATTTACTTTGAGAAATAAAAATACCCTTAGGGGTTTGCCAAATTTGCATTCTTAGGAAATAATGTAAAAGTCCTAAATCAGTCATTTGAAATTTCTGGTTGAGTTGAAACTTAATATTAGAAATTAAATGGTTAGAACTAGAAGTGAGAATCAAATCATCAACATAAAGAATGATAATAATAATGTCATCTTCACTATGCTTGATATACAAGTTAGGATCATTTTTACTTCTAGAAAAACCTTGAGAAATAAAGAAAGCATTGATTTTAGGGTACCACTCTCTAGGAGATTATTTTAAACCATATATAGATTTTTTTATTTTTCATAATAGATGTTCATGACCTTCTTTAATAAAACTGGGAGGTTGAGACATATAGATTTCTTCATGCCAATCACCATTTAGAAAAGCACTTTTAACATCCATTTGGTGAATAGTCCAATTCATTTTTGCAGCTAAAGCAACAACAACTTTAATTGTAGGAATTTTTGAAACAAGAGCAAAGGTCTCATTATAGTCCATTCCTTCAACTTGAGAAAACCTCGTGCTACTAGTCTACCTTTAAACTTACTAATATCATTATTTGCATTCAAATTAGTTTTGTATAACCATTTACATGAAACTAAATTTTTTCCATGAGGTAAAGTAAGTAAATCCCAAGTATTATTAGAAATTAAACTATCATATTCCTATTGCATAGCAATTTTCCAATGAGGTTGATTTTCAGCTTGAGAAAAAGTTTGAGGATCATTAGAATGCATAAGAGAAGACATTAAAGCATAGTTACAATAATTAAGTCTCCTAGGTCTAAGACCACTCATTCTAGAAATATAATTATCACCTTCATTAAATAAATCTTTAAACCATTTAGGATTTCTCTTATAATTAATGGAAACATCACTATGAGGAGTAAATTCATCATTTTCATCATCACTATGAGGAGCAAATTAATCATCATCATTATGAACATAATTACCATCATTATGAGCAAAATTATCACTATGAGGAGTAGAAACATTGTTACCATCATCATCATCTTTTTTTAATACTAGTAGGAATATAAATAGGTGCATTAGGAGTAGGGTTTACAATAGGAGGTTGGTCCTCCATGAGGTCAAGTATACCCCCTTTAAATTCATCACCTTTGGCCTTGGAACAATCATGTACTTCATTTTCTACAATAACAACATATCTTGCAATATGTACCTTGTTAGAAATAGGATCATAAACTCTATAACCTTTAGTAGATTCATCATATCCAACAAAAATAAATGAAGAAGATTTAGAATTCGATTTGTACCTCTTTTTTTTGGGTGTTTGAACATAAGCAATAGATCCAAAAATTCTCAAGTGTTGTAAATTGGGTTTCCTAACAAACCATGCTTCCTCAAGAGTTATATTTTGCAAGACTTTAGTAGGAGTTCTATTAAGAATATAAGTGGTACAAGCCATTGCTTCAGCCCAAAATTTCTAATGCAAATCTTTAGCATCTAACATACATCTAGCCATTTCCACAATAGTTATATGCTTCCTTTCTGCTACACCATTTTGTTGTGGCATTTAAGGAATGGTAATCTGATGTTTTATACCAAAAGATCTCAACTAAGATTGAAAATCATTATTAACATATTCAGTACCATTATCTGTTGTAAGAATTTTAAGTTTAGAACCAGATTGCCTTTCCACAAACATATGAAATTCATAAAATGTGTCAAGAACTTGATCTTTAGTATGCAAGAAATAAATCTAAATTCTTCTAGTGACATCATCCATAAAGGTAAGAGAATACTTTGAACCTTGTATTGATTTGTTCTCCATTGGACCCAAAAGATCACTATGACTAAGATGTAACTTATCAGATGCCCTCCATGAAGTACTATGAGGAAAGGAGTCCCTTTTTATTTTTCCACTTATGCAGCTTGTACATGTAATTTTAGATGGAACAATATGTGGTCATCCTTCAACCATGTTAGATTTTAGCAATCTAGAAATATAATCATAATTCAAATGGCCAAGCCTTTCATGCCATATATTGAAATCAATATTAACTTTCAAAGAGTACCTTGATGAGGCAAACTCATAAAACTTAAACAAATTATGATGATCCAACATATCATTAGCAACAACATGATCAATGTTAGGATCAATAATAGAGAACATATCCTTATGAAATTCAACTTTATAATCTTGACATAATTGAGCAACTGAAAGAAGATTGGATTTCAATTCAAGAACATAAAGAACATTGTGTAATTTTCCATTTGGAACATTAACATCACCAACTCCATCAAATTTGCAACTACTATCATCAGCTAATTGAATAGGAATATTAGTAGTATCAGGTTGCAAAGAATCAAAAACTTCTCTATGAGATGTAACATGATGAGAAGCCCCACTATCAATAATCCATTTTAATGCATGAGAATTTTTATAACAAGTAGTAAAGGCATGACGAGATTGATTACCTTGAGATTTGAAGTTATTTTAATTATTGTTATTCATAGGATTCTTATCATTTTTATTTTTAAAATAATCATTAGTAAGGTGACCATCTTTACCACAATAAGTACAATGTGGTTTCTGATTTTGTTTATTATTATAATTATTGTTATTATTGTTGTATGATGGCCTAGAACTAGACCTATTGTTTGAATGATTATAATTATTATTTGAAGAACCATTATTATGATGATTATTGTTATTGTTATGATAATTATAGTTGTTATTAGAATAATTATTGTTATGATGATTATTATTATGATGATTAGTATGAGACTTATTATTATTTTTTTGAGTTTTAGATTAAAAAAGCATGCTCAAAAGATTTAATAGTACCAAATTTCAATAATTTTTCCTCCTCTTGACACAATTTTTTTTGAAAAATAGGATAAGTTAAAAGAGGAGCTAAACTAGAAATAAGCAAGCTGAGAGTGGATGTCAGTGATAAATTGCTGAAATTATTTATGGAGACATTTCTTAAGAATTATAGTGATCAATCTAATATCTGTAAGAGTAACATTTAAACCATTTAACTTAGTTCTAATAGCATCAAACTTGACTAAAAATTCATCCATTGATTTAAAATTTGTATACCTTAGGTCTTCCAAGTTGTCTTGGAGCTGAATCTTACATGATTCAGAGGAGCTATAATAGGTTTGCTTCAAGATGTCCCATGCTACGTGAGCTTTGGTGCAATGTCCAATCAAGACATAGAGATTGAGACATATGGAGAGTTCAATTACACTAAGTGCTTCATCATTCTTCCTGACCATGCATCTTTAGCAGTTTGAGCAGTAGAGGCAATTGGTTCAAGAGTCACATCTGTGGCAACTTCAAGCAAATATTTAAAATAGAAGAGGAAAGAAACATGCATCTTCCATTGATGATAGTTAGAGCTAGTTAGTTTAATTTATGGAATTAGATTAGACATGATGAAAAAAGCAAGATAATGATAAAAAAATAAGATTAATATAAATGAAGCTTGAATTAGAGAAAAAATATTAATAAGCAATGAATAAAAATAGTTTGAATAATCAAGTTGATGTATACAAATGTATATCAAATTCTTAAAAAATTTATAAGTATATCAAATGTATGTATAAACAAAGTGAAAAAAGGATAATCCCTAGTTAAATTAAACTTTTAAAGAACATTCATTGTTAAACTATTTAAATGTTATTGAAAAATAATTTAAATATTACTGAAATGACATTAGAGCATATTAAAATAAATTAAAACTATTAAATGAACTATGGAGTAATGAGGGATAAAAATTCTTTAAAAACAAATTAAATTAAACTATTTAAAATAAAATATTTTAAATTATATTTAAAAGAGTGTAAATGAACTAAGGACTAATAATAAAAAAATGTTTTTTCATTTTTCCTTTAAAACTAATCTATTGAAATGAAATGAGGTCAAATAAAATTTTAAACGGTCAAACTAATATTCAAAATAAAGCCAAAGTTAGCAAAGAATTCTTATTCTATGCTAAGCGCAGAGAATATCTCAAAAATAGACTAAGAGACCAGTCTATACTAATGAGGATGGCAAATATCCAATCAAAAAGAGAATAAAAATTGCAATAAGCCAGACTTATTCCAAGTATTGAAACTTGAATTTAGAACCTCCTGTAGGTTCATAAATGTGACAAATATCCCTCTTTAATATATATATTAAGCCCTCCAAATGAGCGTGCAAGTCTCCTCTCAATCAAAGATTTCAAAATTCTATTAGACTATGGTTGGAAGACCAGAACTAAAGAAATGTTCATTTCAATTAATTATTATAATATAGTAAAAAATGTGAGAAATAATTGGAAGTTTAATGGGTGTGAGCTGTGAAGGAAAGTGAAGGAGAGATACCTAAATGCGTCAGTTGCCAATTTATTGCAATGAGATAAACAACAAGTTTATTAATGCAGAAATTATTTTTTTTAATGCAAAAACATTTTAAGAAGAGAAGAAATTGTTTTTAATGTAGAGAATGTTTTAAGTAGAGAAAAATTTAAACAGAGTTAAAGGGAGATCCTAAGAGAACATCTGACAGCTCCACTAATCACTGATAGAAATATGTTAAATGAGACTTTTTATTATATGAGTATCATTAGTAATCTACTACTGAAATAAAGAGTTGAGAAACATCCTTCAATAGCACATATGAGGTTACTTATGAATAGAAATGCTTTAGAAAGAACAATAATAGAAATCCCTCATATATTGAAACGAAGAGTGTTTTCCCTTTAGAAATGAATAGAAATCCTTTCAAATGTTTTAATAAAAATGTTTGGAGTAGACAACAAAAAAATGTTAATAGAAAAATGAAACCTTTGAAACGTTAATAGAAAAATGAAATGTTAATAGAAGAATGAAACGTTAGAAGAAGATTTATATTATAGATAAGTCTGCAAAAAAAAGGGAAGACAACCAACATAGATAAAAAATAGAGATATGTTTGCAGAAAGAATGAGGATAAAAAAATTTAACCGATAGATAAATTACGGAAGATTTAAATATTTAAAAAACTGAGTTGAAAACCATAAAGATTAGAGAACTATATATATATATATATATATATATATATATATATATATATATATATATATATATATATATATATATATATATATATATATATATATATATATATATATATATATATATATATATATATATATATGATAGTTAGGGAGAGAAAAAACTATGAAAATAGATTTGAATGAACTTAGTTCTAGCGGCAAGCCATCCAGAAAAAGTCAGATCTTAAAAAAACTTGAAGATAGATGAATAAACTTAGATATGCAAAGAGAATGAAGGAAATCCCTACAACAAATGGTTAGACAAAAAAAACTCTCCTCCACAACCAAAATATCTTTCAGATTTCCCTACATGCAACACTCAACAAACAAGGGTTAAACTAGCTCTCATACCATGTTAGAAATAACAAAAAATAATAGAGAGTAAAGGAAGAAAACCCAAGTGTGAGTGCATGAAAGGAATTTACCAAGATCACCAAGATCACCAAGAGAGAGAGAGAGAGAGAGAGAGAGAGAGAGAGAGAGAGAGAGAGAGAGAGAGAGTAAATAATTCAAATAATCAAGCCACAAGATCAACAAAGTGCTCCAAGAATAACAAGAACTCAAGGATTTTTGAAAGGGGAAAATAAAAGAAAACCCCCTTGTGAATATATGAATGAGGCACAAAGCCTAAGGAAGAAGAGAGAAATGGAGCACAAAGCTCGTTACAATATGAAGAACAAGAATGTGAGGATAGAGAAAATTATTTAGCAAGTGTGTGAGAGGCATCTCTTAAGTAGAGATGAGTGGAGGATTTTGCATGTAACTCACATCTCAAATGAATGCCATATTCTTATTATGTATGTGATAAATGTGTGATACCTCTTAAGGAGGAATATCTAATTTCCTTATTAAAGGAATTACAAAAATGTGACATGTCCTCCTACTTGGACTAGAACATAGAGGCAACTGAGACTACAAAGACAAAGCCAAGAAATAATGTTACCTTATTGAAGATAATGATGACACTAACACTAAAACTGACACTAATGAAGATATTAAGGTGGTATTGTAGCTTTGAAAGAAAATTAAGAAGAAGAATAAAGGTATGTTGAAACAACAATTATTTCTAAAGTTATCAAGAATGATACTTGGATTATTGATAGTGGTTGTACACATCATATGACATGTGATGAAGACAAATATGAATACCTTGAACATTATAATGATGCATCTGTTAAAATGGGAAATGATACACCTTGTCTAGTGAAAGGAAAAGGATCTATCTTGTTGAACAATAAGATCATATATGAGAATGCATATTGGGTGAAGTTACTTAACTACATTTTTTTGAGTGTAGCATAGCTGAATAAGACATGTCACCAAGTTGGATTTGAAAATAGAAAGGTGAAGATCTATGATGAGATTGGAAAGTTGGTCGGTACTAGTGAACAATCTAAAGGTAATCTATTTTATCTTGATAATGCTAAAACTTATTGTTTATTAGCTTGAACTGAAGATGTTTGGTTATGGCACAAAAGGTTATGTCATGTAAATTTTGACAACATGGTTAAAATTAGTAAGAAAAGGAGAGTTAGAGGCTTTCCAATCTTATCTAAACCTAACCATGTCATGTGTAAACAATGTCAAAAGGGAAAGATGTCAAAATCTAGTTTCAAGAGAAAAAACTATTCATCTAATGCTATTTTGGAGTTTGTTCATACTAACTTGTGTGGTCCTATGAGAACTCAGAGTTATTATGGAGATAAATATTTTATCTTATTTATTGATGACTACTCTAGGATGATGACTATCATGTTTTTGAGAAAAAAATTTGAAACTTTTAAGATGTTTAAATGTTATAATGCTAAAGTGGAAAAGAGTTAAAATGCTTGAGATCAGATAGAGGTGGTGAATTTACTTCTGATGAGTTCAATAAATTTTGTAATGAACATTGAATTAAAAGATAGGTTTTTGCACTGAGAACACCACAACAAAATGGAATTGCTGAAAGGAGGAATAGATCTATTGTTGACTGTGATAGAACACTAATGATTGAAAAAAATGTTGCACAAACAAACTGGAGAGAACCTATTAGTACTACTGTATACACATTGAACAGAGCACAACCAAAGAAAGATTCAAACAAGACACCCTATGAGATATGGTATGGCTACACACTGAATGTAAGTTATTTTAGAATATTTGGAAGTAGATGTTACATTCTAAAAGATGATAGAAATGAGAAATTTGACTCAAAAGGTGATGAAGGATGAAGGAATATTCTTAGGATACTCTACTAAAAGAAAATCTTACAAGTGTTTTAATAAGGCTGGTAACAAAATGATTGAAAGTGAAAATGTGAGCATTGATGAGTTTACTAAGAAAAATGATGAAGAAAGAAAAAAGTAATCAAAAGATTATGGTAGATTTAAATATATTGAGCAATCTGACACTCTACATGAGCAATAGCCTAGCATTATCGAGAAAAAGAATAATGATACTGAGCATCAGCCTATAGAGACCGAGAATGAGGAAATAATTACCGAGGAAGATCTATCTCCTACACCGAATGAAGAACAAAGAAGAGATAAAATACTAGAAAAATTTGTGAGGAGACACCATCCATAGAATCAAATTATTGGAGACAAGCAAACTGGCATGATGACAAAAAGTAAGTTGAGAAACAAAACATGCTTAGTTTGTGAATTTGAACCTAAAAATGTTAGAGATGCACTTGAGAATGATGAATGGATTAAAGCCATGAATGAAGAAATAGACCAGATACTAAAAAATAAAACATGGACATTGGTACTAAGACCGAATGATAAGAATGTAATTGGAACCAAATGGATATTCAGAAACAAGTTGAATGAGAATGGTGAAGTCACTAGGAATAAGACAAGACTTGTATGAAAATGATATGCACAAGAAGAAGGTATTGATTATGGTGAGAATTTTGTACCAGTGGCAAGACTTAAAGGAGTTAGAATATTGCTTGCATACGCTTTCTACAAAGGATTTAAAGTATATCAAATAGATGTCAAATCTAGATTTTTGAATGGAATACTTGAGGAAGAGATATACAATGAACAACCTAAACATTTTGTTGATCCAAATCAGAAAAAAATGGTATGTAAGTTGCAAAAAGCACTATATGGACTGAAATCAGCACTGAGAGCATGGTATAAAAGACTGCATTCATATATTATCAATATTGGATTTGTTAGAACAAGTGACAACAATAATGTATTCTTGAAATGTGAGACTAGTGATAAAATTACTATTGCTGAAATTTTTGTTGATGATATCATATTTGGAGGACATGATCATCTATGAAAATCATTTGTTGATGAAATGAGAAAATAATTTGAAATGTCAATATTTGGAGAGATTAAATTCTTTCTTGGTTTGCAAATTTTACAACAAAGTGAAGGTATATTCATTACACAATCAAATTACAACAAAGAAGTGTTGAAGACCTTTGGTATGGAAGATTCAAAACCAATTGGTACACCTATAGTCACATGATGCAAATTAACAAAGGATGATCATTCAATCGAGGTAAATCAGACACTATACAGATCAATGCTTCGTAAGTTGATGTATGTGGTGCATAGTACACTAGACATTACACATGTAGTTGGGATTGTAGCATTATTTTCTACTAATATTAAAGAATCACATATGCCTATTGTTAAAAGGATCTTGATATATTTGAAGAACACTGAAAAATATAGTTTATTATACAAGAAAGAGGGAAATTTTGAACTACAAGTTTACACCGATGTAGATTGGGCTAGAAATATTGATGACTAAAAGATTACTACTCGTGGAGAATTATTTTTGGAAGAATGATTAGTTACTTAGATAGGCAAGAAACAAGCATGCATTTATCAGTCCAGTGCCAAAGAAGAATGTGTTGTTGCTACTGCTAATTGTTCAATCATTGCATGGATAAAATAACTTTTTGAGGGTATGAAAGAAGAGATCACTTACCCATTGATAATATATTGTGATAAGACCAGTGCTATAAAGTATCACTACTTGAGGGAACAAGTACAAGATAAGATAAGTAAAAGGAACAACTTGTAGATATATTTACTAAACCCTTACCTAAGGATAGATTCGAGTACTTGAGGACTAGACTAGGGGTCCATCCCTTGTTTGTCGATCAGTAAGGTGATCAGGATGTTTCATCAACATATACTTTATTGTAATATCAAATAATGTTGATGCATATTGCTCACACTTTATGTTTTCTAAGGTTGTGAAAGCTAGAAGATGGAGAACAAACTGACACTGCATATCGGTACATGAAAGGTACTTAATCTAAAATGAAAACTAGAGATCATATTTTGGATATTGAAGAGAAGTTTATTCTTTTTGGCATTGATGTCAAAGGGAGAGAGATTATATGAAATATTATGAAGGAGAGAAGAATAAATGAAATAGGGAGAGAAAATCAAATCCAAAGGGAGAGGAAATCAAAGCAAATGGGAAATGAAGAAGATCAAATCCGCAAGGAGAGTCTACATGGAATGATAATGCTATGTAGTGACTAAACATATTAAATGTACAAAATAGGGAGAGCTTTCTGTGCTACAACATTTTATTGTATAGTTATGGAATAGATGTTTGGTATTCTATGGCATATTTCATATTGTGTTGCCATCAATGCCAAAGGGAGAGATTGATAACCTACAACTGATTGAATATCTTGATGGAAAGAATGGACAAGTGAAAGATAATGATTGATGGTCACCAAGATACTAAAGTGATGTGTAAGACAATTAAATCAGTCAATGTATTGTCATTGATGTCAACTAGTTTTGACTTTACTTATCATCATGGTTACAAACATCTAAAGAAGGAAAATGGTAAAGGAATGAGATATCTACATCAACATGAGATGGATATGAAAGATATGGCTATAGTATACATTGGGTAGCTTATTGATGAGTCTATGGAATCATTTTGTTGACTTGATTGTATTACATGATTTTTTTATGTATTGAAGATCATAACTGAAAATTTTTATGTGCTCGATAAATGAAGATTTTTGTATACACTGAGCTAGTGTCTCATATACCAAGTATAGTATTATCTAAGAAGGTAATCACTAACACATTCTAGTATTGACTGAGTGAAAGAAATAAATAAAGATTATAACAACCAAATGAAATGATGAGCTAGAAAGATGCTTATGATTTTGAGGTATAATTTAATCTTTGTTATGATGACCAATGATTGACAAAATTCAAGACTCGTCCAATTAAGGATAATGAAACATGTTAATGACACAACTGTCAAGGAAGGTTAAAGCAGTAAAAATGAATGATGGAGATTAAGAGGAAAAATCTAACAAATGAAAAGAAAATGGTTTATGATGTCTATATAAGGAGATATGGGATTCATTATTGAGTCTGGTATTTTTGATCCTATAGGAGAATTCATGTGAAAGGACTATTTTCATGCACCGCTGATCAAATTGGTTGAATTTGAAACCAAGTTGAACTGTAGACATTATCGAGCATCAGAGAAGCATACACCGAGTAGAATAAAGATGGAGGATATGAAGGATTGAATTGATTATTGATCAGAGGAAGTATTTTGAGCTTAGCATAGATCTAAAAATCTTCAAATCAAAGTTGTATTTGAATCAGATCATTATTGTATCAAATTAACCATTGTTACAGATAAATCTCTTAACCGAGTGAGACTTAATAGTCTTTTCTATTTCAATATAACATTCAGTGAATGTTGATTGTTTTCTTGTTGATCCCATAGTGAATGTTGGTTTAAAAGGAGAACTGTTAGTGATAAATCCTCTAACCAGGTCACACATTACAAAGTGTTTTGTAACCTTTAATAGGGTTGGCTCCTAACTGAGCTCACTTAAGAAGAGTGAATTATTTTGGGTTACTAGTCCTAGGTAGTTTTTCCCTTAATACGGTTTCCATGTTAAAAATCTATGTGTTATGTGTGAATGATGTGTTGAACTGTTATTGTTCTTTACACATTTCATAACTAGATAGATTGGTAAACACAATATTGAATTTACTTGTAATTGGTAGATAAAGAGAAAGACACTGTTGATATCTTGTTGAGTTGATTATTTGATTGAAATTTTTTTATATATACATCTGGGAAATGTGGGACTATATGATAATTGGACTTTATTGATTCACCCTCGTCTTAGTTATCTAGCATCAACAAGCATCTTCATTAGGATCATCTCCATGGATACAAACAACTCCACAACCAATCAAAGTGGATATAAACTCCTTATGCCACCATAGGTTCTACACCTTTTAAATAACTCCAATGTCCCTCAATCCAACCAATTGATTCAACCAAGAATTATCATCTTCCAACTATCTCTTACCGGGTGCACACTAGGCCTTAAACCATAGTAGCCCTGCCCAAGTGGTTTTCAAGGATAACTCTAATCCTTCCCAAAATACCAAAAAAAATAATAGTATATTTGTAAAACCCTTTCAATGTTACACAACATATCTTAGAAGTTCATATTTCTCCTTTGGATCAAATTCTCAATCCAATGTATTGTTGCCCTACAACAAGCCCTCGTTAACACTCCTATTACAAATCAACTACTAAAAAATCACATCCACACTCCACCCAACCTTAAAAAAAAGTTTAGTCAACATCCAAATCAAATTATTTTTACATTTACAAGAGATTCCACCTTGTTCTACCTTCCCAACCAACAAACCCTCCTTCCTAGGTGTATAAGCCTAGGGATTTGTCAACCAAAAACTTCCAAACCTTTCTAGACCCTTCTAGTGGATCCAATACCATCACATGGACATATTATGACAATCCAATTCATAAAAAGTGGCACTCTTTCAGGTGGAACTCTTAGACCTTGAGTGGTCCAACCACCATGCACTCTTCAATCAACATTCTTCAACTATTAGAGATCTCTTTCTCTAATCCCTGCATACCCCTACAACCAAACACATATGGATACATATCATAAATGTTTTGGAATCTACCCACAACTCACATTCACCATAGTAAGTGGGGGAGTCTTATACATTCATGCTGTCTTCAAGGAAATTGTTGATTGCACACAACAATCTACAAAGAATAGTCAAAACAACATTGACTTCTTTTCCTTAAGACTTATCAAAAAAATATACCCAAAGCATGGGAATAGAAAGGAAAATAAAACCATCACTACTCTAATCCATTCCAATCACATTTTCATAAAAATTAAAATTTTAACAATGCAAAAGGGAGAATTGTGTCCTTACAACAGTGATTGTGCCAGTTTGTAGAGAATTAAAAGTTCATTACTTTAAACTTCAATACATTTGTTTCTTTGACACAAAAAAACCTACAAAACTCCCTAAAATATTCTCCTCTCAAAATAACCCTCACTAATGAAAATAAACCATTTCCCAAGTCCCAACTAGTTAACCACTTGCAACTTCCTCTTATCTAGTCACAGTTAGTTATATGATAGTTTACATTTAGTTTATGGTTTATATTGTGGTCAAGTTGACAACATAATTGTAAAATAGACAACTACTCATTCTTTAGTCATTTATATTATTAAAATTAACCTTTAAAATTCCTTTAGTACTTCATCCTAATTATAAGACCTTAAACCCTTCTAAAACCCAATATGAGCCTTTTAGGCCTCATTTTTCCAATTTAGGCAAATTTACATATTAAGCACTTTTAGTGCATTTGACTCGTTTAAACAAATCTATTGTCAAACTTACAAAAAATATGGACCTTATAGTACTTTTCCAATATCATCTACAACTAGGATCCTCAAGTGACCCCAAGGTGCATTTTAACCTCCAAATGCCATCAAGGCTTACAAGATTGATCCTTTTACAAAGTGATCAATAAAAAATATTTAAAACATAATCAAAACATCATCAAAGGACCAAATATGTCCTTATTACATTGAAATGACCCATCATGGTCGTCTTTACCCTTCACTCCTCCTAGGATCTATTCAGTGATCCTAGTGCTCCTCTAGGCCCTTGTGCTTGGCCTTGGTGCTCATACACAATACTCCTCATCTTTAAAACTTTTCCAAGTCCTCTTGGAAACCTACAAACAAAAAAATGTCAGAAAAAACTTAGGCCTTCATCCTTACCTTTGGAAAATATAGGTCCTCCATGAACCATGCAACTTTTCCTCCGTGAAACTTCATCTTGTATTTTGGTACATGCCTCTTCTTAACAATATGAACATGGCTTGCCCATGTTACTTCATCTTCTTACTCACCAAGATACCAACCTTTGTCTCTGATTCATCTTGTCTCAGCTCCATGCTAGGAGAAAATTTTATCATGGTTTGAGCCTCCTCATGGTCCATCTTTACAAATTCAGTATCTTCTTTGAAGGTTTCTCCCTCTTGTGCCTCCAAAACTCCTCCATAACTTTTCCATTCTTCTACTATTACAGAAAACTAATCCCACAAATCTAACTCATCCTCAAGACCTTCTAGGCCTTCCTCTATGTTGTCTCCTCTAGCATACAACAAGACTTTATCACAAGTCCTTACACCTTCCATCATAAGTGCATCTTCCACTCTAGGCATACCCTTCCTACTACCCTCTTCTTCTTCTTCTTCTTCTTCTTCTTCTTCTTCTTCCACTTTTCTCTTCTTCCTTGTTGCTGCAACTAGTCTCTGAATAGGCCATTTTATCTTCTTCCTCTTCACCCTTAAGTGCCAACTTGTATAATCCTTAATCATCTCCTCGAGTCTTCTCAGCCTTCCTTCACCTTCTTTCAAGTCTATTTCTAGACTTCTTATCTTTTCTTCCCTCTCTTTTTTGTCTTTTTCTCTTCTCTTCTTTTCTTCATCTTATTTTCTTCCTTCATCCAAGTATCTTTTAGTAACATGTTTAACCCTATCTCACTTATATTAATTTCCATCTTCTCCCATCAATCTAGGATTAATTAGATGTCAAGATACCACTTTGGAACACTCTTAGAGGATAATTCAACTCCAAGCATCAATAAAGGGCTTTCATTCTTCAAAACCCTAGATCTTTCACTTTCTCTGATACCAACTTATGCAAAGGCCTTAAGTGGACTTTCAATTAGTAATTTCTTGAGGGACTTTAATGGTGTTATCAAAACACCCAATAAGCATCTTCATTAGGATAATCTCCATGGATCCAATCAACTCCACAACCAATCAGAGTGCACATCCACTCCATATTCAGCCATAGGCTCTATAGCTTTGAAATTAATTTAGTATCCCTAAATCCAGCCAATGGATTCAACCAAGAAATATCATCTTGCAACTATACCTTACCAAGTGCACACTAGGCCTTAATCTGTAGTAGCCCTGCTAAACTAGGTTTTCAATAACTCTAATCCATCCCAAAAATCCAACAGAACTATGAGTATATCTAGATACCCTTTTCAGTGTTACACAACATATCTAAAAATCTCCTATTTCTCCTTTGGACCAAATGCCCAATCCAATGCACTATTGTCCTACAACTAGCCCTCATTAGCCCTTCTATTACAAAGAAACTACTAAAAAGTCACATCTTCACTCTACCCAACCTTCAAATAGAATTTATTCAACATCCAAATCAAATAATTTTCACCTTTACAAAAGGTTCCACCTTGATCTACCTTCCCAACCAACAAACCCTCCTTCCTAGGTGCACAAGCCTAGGGCTTTGTCAACCAGACACTTCCAGACCTTTCCAAACCCTTCTAGTGGATCCAACCTCATCACATGAAAATATTATGAAAATAAAAGTTGTAAAAAGTGGCCCTCTTTTGGGTGGAACTCTTATACCTTGACTAGTCGAACCACCATCTACCCTTCAATCAACATTCTTCAACAATTAGAGATCTCTTTCTCCAATCCTTGCATACCCTTGCAACCAAACACTATAGATACATATCATAAATGTTTTGGAATCTACCCACATGTCACATTAACCTTAGTAAGTGTGGGAGTCTTATACATTCATGGTGTCTTCAAGGCAATTGTTGATTGCACACACCAATCTACCAAGAATAGTAAAAATTTTTTGACTTCTTTGCCTTAAAACTTATCAAAAAAATTTACCAAAAGCATGGGAAAAGAAATAAACTTCAACCATCACTATTATAATCCATTCCATTCATGTTTTCATATAAATGAGAAGTTTAACAACACAAAAGGGAGGACTGTGTGCTTACGACAATGATTGTACCAATTTGCAGAGAATTAAAGGTTCATTGCTTTAAAATTCAATACATTGCTTTCCTCAACACACACAATAATACCAAAATCCCTAAAATCCTCTCCTCTCAAACTCACTCTCACAAATGAAAATAAATCATTTCCCAACTTATTAACCACTTGCAACTTCCTCTTAACTGGTCATAGTCTATTATATGATAGTTTACATTTAGTTTATGGTTTATATTGTTGTCAAGTTGATAACATAGTTGTCAACTCAAAAAATCCTCATTATTTTTTCCTTTATATTATTTAAATCAACCTTTAAAAGGCCTTTAGGACTTCATCCTAATTCTAAGACCTTAAACCCTTCTAATACCACATATGAGCCTTTTAGGCCTCATTTTACCAATTTAGGAAAATTTACATATTTAGCCATTTTTGTGCATTTGACTCTTTTAAATGGCTCTAATGGATAACTTAGAAACAATTTGGACACTTTAGGTATTTTACAATATCATCTACACCTAGGATCCTCAAGTGACCCCAAGGTGCACTTTAACCTCCAAATGCAATCAAGACTTACAAGATTGATCCTTTTAAAAAGTGATCAATAAAACATATTTAAAACATAATAAAAAAATCATCAAATGAATAAATATGGTATTATTACATTCAAATGACCCAACATGGTCATCTTTATTATTCACTCCTCCTAGGATCTATTCAGTGACCCTAGTGTTCCTCTAGGCCCTTGTGCTTGGCCTTGGTGCTCCTGCACTATACTCCTAAGCTTTTAAAATTTTCTAAGTCATCTTAGAAACATGAAAACAAACAAATATTAGAAAAAATCAGACCTTAATCTTGACATTTGGAAAATATAGGTCCTCAATGAACCATGCAACTCTTCCTCCATGCAACTTCATCTTGCATTTTGGTTTGCCCCTTCTCAACAATGTGAACATGGCTTGCACGTGTTACTGCATCTTCTTACTCACCAAGATACAATCCTTTATCACTGATTCATCTTTTCCCATGTCCATTCTAGGAGAAAAATGTATCATGTTTTGAGCCTCCTCATGGCCCATCTCTGCAAATTTTATGTCTTCTTTGAAGGCTTCTCCTTGTGCCTCCAAAAATCCTCCAAAACTCTTCCATTCTTCTACTATTGCAGCAAACTAATCCCACAAATATAACTCATCCCCAAGACCTTCTAGGCCTTCCTCTATGTTGTCTCCTCTAGCATTAACAAAGACTTTATCACAAGTCCTTACATCTCCCTTCATAGGTGCATCTTCCACTCTAGGAGTACCCTTCCTAGTACCCTCTTCTTCTTCCACTTTTCTCTTCTTCCTTCCTGCTACAACTAGTCTCTAAATAGGACATTTTATCTTCTTCATCTTTACACTTAAGTGCTATATTTTAGAATCCTTAAGCATCTCCCCAAGTCTTCTCAACCTTGCTTCACCTTCTTTCAAGTCTCTTTCTAGACTTCTTATCTTTTCTTCCCTCTCTTTTCTCTATTTTCCTCTTCTCTTCTTTTCTTCATCTTCTTTTTTCCCTCCATCCAAGTATTCTTTCAGTAACTTGTCTAACTCTCTCTCAATTCTGGTCATTTCCATCTTCTCACATCAATCTAGGATTGATTCGATGTCAAGCCACCACTTTGGAACACTCTTAGAGGATAATTTAACTCCAAGCATCAACAAAGGCCTTTCAATCTTTAAAACCCCAAACCTTTCACTTTCTCTAATACCAACTGATGTAGAGGCCTTAGGTGGACTCGCAATTAGTAAGTTCTTGAGGGACTTCAATGACGTTATCACAACACCCAAAAAGAATCTTCATTAGGATCATGTCCATGGATCCAATAAAATAAACAACCAATCAGAGTGCACATAAACTCCTTATGCCACCATATGCTATACACATTTGAAGTCACTCTAATTTCCTTCAATCCAACCAATGGAATCAACCAAGAAATCTCATCTTCCAACTATGCCTTACCGGGTGCACATTAGGCCTTAATCCCTAGTAGCCCTACCATACTGGTTTTTCAAGGTTACTCTAATCCTTCCCAAAAAACTAACAAAACTAAGAGTATATCTTGATACCCTTTTAAATTTTATGCAACATATCCTAAGATCTCCTATTTCTCCTTTGGACCGAATGCCCAATCCAATGCATTGTTGCCCTCCAACTAGCCCTCATTAGCCCTCCTATTACATAGAAACTACTAATAAATCACATCCCCACTCCACCCAACCTTAAAAAAGAGTTGATTCAACATCCTAATCAAAGGATTTTCACCTTTACAAGAGGTTCCACCTTGTTCTACCTTCCCAACCAACAAACCCTCCTTCCTAGGTCCACAAGCATAGGGCTTTGTCAACCAGACACTTCCAAACCTTTTCAGACCCTTCTAGTGGATATAATACCATTATATGGAAATATTAGTACATTCCAAGTCATAAATAGTGTCCCTCTTTTGGGTAGAAATCTCAGACGTTGATGGGTCCAACCACCATGCACCCTTCAATGAGCATTCTTTAACAATCAAAGATCTCTTTCTCCAGTACCTACATACCCCTACAACCAAAAACATATGGATACATATAATAATTTTTTTAGACTCTCCCCACAAGTAAAATTAAACATAGTAAGTGGTGGATCCTTATACATTCATGGTTTCTTCAAGGCAATTGTTGAATGCACACACCAATCTGCCAAGAACAGTCAAAACAAACTTGACTTCTTTGCCTTAAAAATTATGAAAATAATATACCAAAAGAATGGGAATGGAATGGAAAAATATAGAATCACTATTATAATCCATTCCAATCACATTTTCATACAAATGAGAATTTTAACAACACAAAATGGAGGATTGTGTCCTTATGATAGTGACTGTGCTAGTTTGTAGAGAATTAAAATTTTATTGCTTTAAACATAAATACATTACTTTCTTCTACACACACAACCCTACAAAACTCTCTAAAATCCTCCCCTCTCAAACTCACTCTCACCAATGCAAATCAACCATTTCCCAACCATTTAACCACTTGCAACTTCCTCTTAACTGGTCACAGTCAGTTATATGATTGTTTACATTTAGTTTCTAGTTTATATTTTTGTCAAGTTGACAACATAATTGTTAACTCAAAATATCCTCATTATTTTGTTATTTATATTATTAAAATAAACCTTTAAAAGGCCTTTATGACTTCATCCTAATTCTAAGACCTTAAAACCTTTTAAAACTCCATATGAGCCTATTAGGCCTCATTTTGCCAATTTAGACAAATTTACATATTTAGGACTTTTAGTGCATTTGACTCTTTTAAATGGCTCTAATGGAAAAATTACAAACAATATGGACCTTATAGGTCTTTTCAAATATCATCTACACCTAATATCCTCAAGTGACCCCAAGGTGCACTTGAACCTCCAAATGCCATCAAGGCATACAAGATTGATCCTTTTATTAAGTGATCAATAAAATGTATTTAAAAAATAATTAAAATATCATCAAAGGACATCATATGGTCTTATTACATTTAAATGGACCATCATTGTCATCTTTATCCTTCACTCCTCCTAGGATCTATTCAGTGACCCTAGTGTTCCTCGAGGCCCTTGTGCTTGGCCATTGTGCTCCTGCACCAAACAAGACCTAATGTAAGAGGTAGAAGTGGAGGACCAAGAAGAGGACTAGGTGTGTTCACTGGGAGATGCTATTTCTGCAACCAAGTTGGACATATATTGAGTAAATTTCCTAATAAATACACAAGTTCCCAAGGTGGAGAAAGGAGAATCTAGTTGATACAAGATGATGATTGCCAAAGTGTCAACTGACAAATTGGAAGTGTTTCTCCCATCCTAGAAGGAGAAAATGTGATGATCAAAAGGACCCTACTGAAAGTACCAATGAAGCAAGAGCCACCTCAAAGGAAGACTTTGTTTAAGAATCAAGGTAAGTCCCAAGGTAAAATTTGGAAAATTATTGTAGAATTTGGTTCCACTGAGAATGTGGTCTCAACTTAAATGGTAGAAAAGCTTAAGTTGAAGAGGTTTCCTCAGGTGATTCCCCAAAAGATCTCTTGGTTGAATAAGAATCAAAACTTCATAGTAGATGAGAAGGATTGGGTAGAGTTTGTAATTGGAGACTATAAGGATAGGGTGTTGTGTGAAATCCTTCCTATGGATTCTTTTCATCTTGTATTAGGTTGTCCATGGAAATTTGATGTGAAGGAACAACATGATAGGGAAAAGAATACATATCTCATAACCAAGAATGGTAAGATGTATAGGATGGATCATCTTCCATAACACATAGGTGATAAGGATAGTGGGTCAAATTTGTTGATGATTAGTGGTAGGAAGTTCCTAGGCCTCATGAAAGAGGATATTTTTTATGGGTATGCGTTGATGGTCAAGCCAAAGGATGGGCCTAACTTGTAGTGCAAGGAGAACAAGGAGGTTCCACAAGAGGTACAAAGATTGTGAGATAGATATCAGGGTATAGTGGTTGAAGATACACATAATTCCTTGACTCCTATAAGGGACATAAGCCATCAATAGCTTTTTTATTGGGTGTCACCCTTCCCAAAAAACCTACCTATAAGATGACACCTTTTCAAAATGAGGATATTTCTAAACAAGTTCAAGAGATCCTAGATAAAGGTCTAAATAGGAAAAGTATCAGTATATGTGCAATCCCAATTGTAATTTCCCCAAAGAAGGATGGGAAATGGAGATTGTGTAAAGACTATAAGAATATAAATAAGAAAATCATTAAGTATAGATTCCCAATACCAAGGATATAAAATCTCATGGAATATCTTTGAGGATCATGCTACTTTTCAAATATTGATTTGAAATTAAGTTATCATCAGATAAGGATAAGGAAGGGGGGTGAATGGAAGATTTCCTTCAAGACCAATGTGGGTCTCTATGAATGGCTAGTCATGTCATTTGGTCTTAGAAATTCTCTAAGCACTTTTATGTTCTTAATAATGAGGTATTGGTTGAGTTTATTGGAAAATTTATGGTTGTTTATCTTTTTGATATCATTAATTTTGGAAGGACTAAGGTGGAGCATTTGAAGAACCTAGAAAAAGTGTTGAAAATGCTACATCAAAAGAAGTTGATGACCAACTTGGATAAATGTGAGTTTTTTAAAACTGAATTGGTGTATCTAGGTTTTGTTGTTTCTAAAGGGTGTTTAAAAATAGAACCCTCAAAGGTAGAGGCTATCCTTGACTGGCCCACTACTAGATCAGTTGGAGATGTTATGAGTTTCCATGGGCTAGAAACTTTTTATAGAAAATTCATTAGGGGATTTAGTCATATATGTGCCCCTATTTTGAATACGATCAAGGAAGGAGTGAAGTATAAGTTATCTTGGATATAGAAGGAAAAGTAAGACTTTCAATTTTTGAAGAAGAAGGTTGAAGAGCTATCTACCCTAGTGCTTCCTAAATTACACAATATTTTTACTATGGAATGTGATGCAATTTCACAATCTATTGGTGCAGTACTCAGTCAATAAGGTCATCTAGTAGCCTTCTCAAAATATTTGAATGAGACCTAGAAAAAATCTTTAACTTATAATCTAGATGTTTATGCCATGGTGAAAGCTCTCAATATTTTGAATGAGAAGGAGAAATTAAATTAGAGGCACAACTAATGGGTGGAGCAGTTACAACCTTATACATTCACTATCAAACATAAGAAAGGGGCTACAAATAAGGTTGTAGATACTTTGAGTAGGAGAGTACTCACCAAATAGGAGGTTCGATTGCATAGCATGAGGATAGATTCCCTAAAATAACTCTACGAGAATGACCCTGATTTCAAGGAAGCCTGTGATGTTTGTTTGATTTTTTCTAATAGTCCTCATGTTGAATTCTCTGATTTTATGTTGGAGGAAGGGCTATTATTTAAAGGAAGTCTGCTATGTGTCCCTAAATGTTCAATGAGGGAGAAAATTATTAGGGAGAAACAAAATGGAACCTTACGAGGGCATTTTGGACTAGATTAGACATTGGAGCATGTAACTAGGTTTTATTATTGGCCTAAGGTGCAGTTTTATGTAAGGAACATTGTTTCTAGTTGTCAAATCTATCAAAGGGAAAAGGGAGTTTCTTCAAATGCTGGTTTGTATACACCATTTCCTATTCCTAATAGGCCTTTGGAAAGTGTTAGCGTGGATTTTTTATTAGGCTTTCTTAGAACTCCTAGAGGCTTCGATAGTTTATTATTCATTATGGACAGCTTTAGTAAGATGTCTCATTTTGTGCCATGTAAATGCACAAGTGATGCATCACATATTATAGGGATTTTCTTCAAGGATTTTTTTTAGATTCATGGGTTACCACTCACATTTGTGATTGATAGAGACTCCAAATTTGTGGGGCATTTTTGGAGGACATTATGGAAAAGACTAGGTACTCAATTATTTTTTTCATTAGCCTACCATCCTCAAACTGATCATCAGATTGAGGTTGTCATCAAATCATTAGGGAAAATTATTATAGATGTCTCATAAAGAAGCATGGCATGGCTTGGGATTTGGTAATAATTCATAAATATTTTTCTTTCAATGATTTAGTTAATAGGAGTATAGGAAGAATCCCTTTCAAATTTTTTTATGGTTTCCATCATATGGGTGTGATGGAACTCAAATACCTACAAGGGTTAGAAAAAGGAGTTCCCAAGGTGAATATTTTGTTGCTACTATGAATGATATACATGATCAAGTGAAGGCTACTTTATGGTAGAGTGATGTAAAGTATAAGGACAAGGTAGATTTAAAGAGAAGGGATGTTCAGTAAATGGTAGGTGACTTGGTCATGACCTACCTCAAGAAAGTAAGGGTACCTAAAGTCCAACCCACTAAATTTCTCATGAAAAATATAGGAGCATGGATGATTATGAACAATTTTGGGGCTAATGCCTATGAAATTGAATTACCTCCAAGCCTAGGTATATATCCTATCTTTAATGCATCATATTTTGTTCCTTTCAAGGAAAATTTAGTTGTAGATGTAAATCTAGGAACAAATATTGTTTAAGATGATGTTGAATGGATTAAGGACTTGATTCCAAATAAGCATGTTTAATGGGAAAGCATTTTGGATTCCAATGTGGTTTAACAGACACAAAGGGGAACCTACATGGAGTATCCAGTCAAATGGGAAAGACTACCTAGTTCAGAGGTTACCTGGATGTCTGAGGAAGATATCTTGAAACATGCAACAAGTTTGCAATAGTTGGCAACTTAAGGGACTTGAGTTCTTTCTGTCCTAGGGAGTATGGTGCAAGAGCACCAAGGATGTGTCTTTGTGAACCAAGTATAATCCATTAGGATCAAATTTGTTTTTTATATAGTGTATCATCTTAAAATGGAAGCACTTCCTTTTTGATAGGTTTAGCACCCTCTTTTAGTACATTTATCATGATATACTTCCATTTAGGATGCATTCTGCACTTGATTCCTTCATTCTAGGTGAAATTAGGGTTAGGATCCCAAGGATTCTCCTTCATTTCCCTCTTCCATGGCTATATTTTCTAGGTAGAATTTAGAAATAGGTCCTCCTAGCCTTCATCACAATCATCATACAATTTTATGCCTCTCCCCTGCATTTTGTCCCACTCTAGCATTGTTTCTAGGTCTTTAGGCATCTTCGAGACCTCTTGTTTTGATTCTGGTAGGATTTGGGCCCACTGGGTCAAGGACAAGGTCTTCCAAAACTTAGGTCAGGGTCAAGGTCATCCCTAACCTAGGTAAGAGATGAGGTCATCTTTGACCTCCTCTGGAGTTTGTTCCCCTTTCTTAAATTTGGTCTCGACGGGCCCCAAAATCAATGTCAGGCCCTCAGATCCAAGTGCAGAAAGGTTTTAATTCAAAATTCAATTAATTATTTTCCCTCCTTAGTTGATTATTGTGATTGGACCATAATTCAAGGTGAAATTTGAACTATGGGTCCTCACATTGCTCTAGGAGCCTCACCTTGAAACCTTTATATAAAGGCTCTCATTTCCCTTCATTTTCACACAACAACACCAAGAAATTACACAAGAAGCAATTCCATTTTCAAGGAGATTCAAGCAAGAAAGGAATGGTGAAGTGAAGATGCAAGATTGCAAGAGGATGATATAGAAGATCAAGCCATTGTTGACATCAAGCATCTTTGTGAGCACACCAATGCGAACACCTACTTGGAGCAAGAGAGATCCTTTCTTCCTTGATCCACAATTACCAAAATTCAAGAATTCAAAGATACAATCATGGGGTAGCAATTATAGATTGTGAGTTTGGTAGGAGTACTTTAGCCTTGGAGGCTTGGTGATGTATGGTAACTCCAAGGCTTTCTTTCACACCCACCAAGAGACTTCACTTGTCTCCCCTAGTATCCTCTTCCTATTTTGGATCCTACAATAGGATTAGATAATTAGCTAAGGGCTATAAAAAATCTATTATAAGAGTCAAGCTATTGAAGCTTTGCCTTGAAGGACTAACACCATGTAATGTCTTCACTTTCTCCTCTACACTTAGATGGCTCTAAGTGCCAAATCTTCAAATTCTTCACATTTCCTTGCAGGAGTGTTCTCCATATTGTAAACATCCATAATTTGATGAATTTGATCAATTTTAGTGGGATCTTGTGTCATTTTCTTATCAAAAGCACAATTTCATCTTAGGCCACCTTAAAAATAGGCTGATCCCTTGTAGCCTTTACTAGTCACTTTTTCCTCTTTTTAGCAAAACTTTCCCAAACAACTTGACAATATAAAACCTGATTTGGATACCCTTTTGGAATTTTAAAAACATTCATAATGGTTTTGGGTATCATAGTGAACGTACAGTGGGTTCCTACAAACTAGGACAATAGACCTAATAGGCCTAATTTCTAGGACTAAATAGTGAACTTGTTTGAAATTTGCTCAAACCTTAACCTAGGTGTTTGACACGAACCCAATACTCATGGAATGTTAATATATGATGAAATTATTCCCTATATTGTACCTGTGTCATACTGTACCTTCATATCCTACAAGAAAGCTTCAAACTCTCATCTTTAGACCTCTAACCGAGCTTCAAATGCTCGCCTAGGGCCTAGTAATACAAATAGGTCTCCACACTTTGACACTTCCTAAATCATAAAATTATATACACTAGTGACTCCCCTAGCATTTCCATCTATCCCTAGGCATTTCCCATGGCTAGATTTCATGGGCGAGCCATGAATGCATGGACTGGTCAAAACAAAACTAGTGTAAGCACCGAAACTAAAACATTGAAAATCAGAAGGTAAGAGACCTCAAAAAAACTTACTCCTCAAATGAAAAAGTCCACAAACCACCTATAGAACACTAATTAACTAATAGATTTGGTCTTTCAATCTGTTAAGCTCGACTGTCAACACAAAATTGCTAGCTATTCACTGTAAACACTTGCAGAGCTCTATTAACTTACTTCAAAACTATTACAATGCAAAAAAATCCCTTGGGATTTGGGTCTTAGGTAGCATTAGATGCCAAATTATTCATTTTAGGGCCTATTGGTTGAGCACCATCTCCTAAACTTTATGGAATCTAAAGATACCCAAATGGCATGCAACTTTTGCAATAGTTGCAAATGTTGATGACAACTTATTTTCAACACTTAAAAACTTTCACATATGCCTCAATCCTATTTCTTAGGAATCTTAACCTCCTATGTTTTGAGGATCCAAGGACATTAATGACCTTTTTGCATCTTTACAATAGCTAAATGTGTTTAGAAGACATTTAAGACTCTAACCTTATACTAAACTCTTAGCACTATGAACTTGAATAAACAACTAACAAAGGCTAATAGTGTGACCTTAGTCCTAATGACTAACTCACCTAGTCAACATAGAAAATGACCTTCTAAGATCTTAAAACAACTAATCTAACTTCTTGACTTGACTAGAGTCAAGTACAAGCCAAAATAGCTAAGAAATGGAGGTTATCCTAGGTGTGCTCCTGCACCATCCTCCCCAAAATAGAAAGATCAATCCACCCTTGGATTGACAATGTTTGGATCAATCCCCATCTTCTTGAACTTTGACTCCTTTAGCCATACCACATCAGCATCAATCCATCCATGCTTCTTTATGAGATGCTCCTTATACTCTTTAGTTGTTGTCATTTTGTAGACTCTTGTGTCCAACACACTATCAACTCCTATGATTGTAATAGTAGGTAATTGTAGATCCTCTACATCTTTGATCACTTCATGAAGATTTTGTTCCATGTCTTGTTGTGGTCCTCTATAATGGACTAAGTCTACATTATTAAAAATTGGTGACAGTCCACTGTCTTTTGACAGTTCAACCTTGAAGGCATTATCACCATACTTAGCCAATATAGGATAGGGTCCTATCCTCCTCATTTGTAGCTTGTGAGGGATTCCATTTTATAGTCTTAACTTGTTAAGCTGCACCATAACTAAGTCACCAACATTAAATTCAACTATCCTTCTACTTTCATCCACCTTTTCTTTGTGTTTCAAGGTGTTCTCTATCAATGTCTACCTCACTATCTCATGTATCTCTTGCATAGCATATGCAAAGTCATCTACATATCCACTTCCTTTTACTCCATCTTTCAAATCTCTCATTTCATAAACACCTCTAGGATGTAGTCCATACACTATTTCAAATGGACTCTTTCTTATTGATCTATTTGTAGTATTATTATAAGCATATTCAGCTTGCCCAATCAACTGATCCCATTATTGACCATACTATTTAGTCAAGCATCTAAGAAGATTTCCAAGGCTTCTATTAACAACCTCAGTTTGGCCATCATTTTGGGGATGGTAGGCTGATCCAAATGAAAAGTTAGTGCCTAATCTTTACCAAAGAGTCTTCCAAAAATGACTCATAAATTTAGTGTCTCTGTCTAACACAATGCTGATAGGTAACCCATGGATTCTCACAATTTCTTTGAAGAAAAGAGAGGCTATTTGGCTAGCATCATTTGTGGTCTTGCATGGTACAAAGTGAGCCATCTTGCTGAATCTATCTACAATCACATATACACTATCCATTCCTTGTCTTGTCTTGGGTAACCCAACTATTGTAAGGAAACTCAGGTGCAAAAATAGCTTCCTACACTAATCTCTTAACTGCATCCCAATGTACCCGTCTAGGGTTAGCCATAAATTGACTCAGCACTCCCACTGCTTGGGCAATGTCTAGTCTAGTACAGACCATAGCATACATAAGAATCCCAACTACACTATCATAAGGTACTCTACTCATGTCCTCCACCTCACTAGGAGATTTTGGACAATCATATACAGATAACTTTGTTCCCATAGAAATAGGAACACATAGTGGTCTACAATCTTCCATGTTGAACCTGTCCAACACAAAATTCACATACTTACTCTGACTCAACCAAAGTTTTTTGTTAGACCTGTCTCTACTGATTTCCATACCCATGATGTACCTTGCTTCCCCAAGAGCTTTCATCTCAAACTATGCTGATAACTATGATTTAAAATCAGAAATCATACCCTTACTCTTCCCAAATAGCAACATATCATCAACATATAATGCAACAATAAGAAGGTGATCATTTTCAACTTTGAAATAAACACAATGATCTAATTTTGATCTTACAATTCCAATTGACAACACAAAGGCATCAAACTTAAGGTACCACATCCTAGGAGATTGCTTCAAACCATATACATATTTCTTTAATCTGCAAACTAAGGATTCTTTACCTTTAACAATGTAGTGCTCAAGCTGTGACATATAAATCTCTTCCTCCAAATCACCATGAAGGAAAGTTGTCTTCACATCAATCTATTCTATCTCTAAATCATATGATGCAGCAAGAGATAACAAAAATCTAATGGATGTCAAATTTACAACAAGAGAGAATATTTCACCAAAATCTATTCCCTCTACCTGTGAATACCCCTTTGCAACAAATCTATCTTTGTACCTTTCAACACTGTCATCTGCACAAAATTTCTTCTTGAACACCCATTTACAACCAACAAATTTTCTCCCTTTAGGCAAAGGTACAAGGTCCCAAGTTTTTTTTCTCTCCAATGAAGCCATCTCGTCATCCATAGCCTCAATCCAAGAACCTACATCTTCCATGCCAAAGCCTCTTTCATAGATCTAGGCTCATCAGTGTTAGTAATCAAAGAAAAAGCACAACTAGAATCTAACATAGAATAACCAAACCTTTCTAGTTGCTTTCTTTCTCTTGTGGATCTCCTCAAGGGCTGAGGTTGAGGTTGTTCTTCCTCTTCTTCCGAACTATCAGAGCTCTCCTCATCATTAGTCCCATCATGGTCTCTTTGTTTAGTCTTCTCAGGGGTAAGAGGAAACTAAACAACATCTTTTTCCTTTTCTTTTTCATCTGGTTGTAGCACAATAGGAGAAGGTGTTATCTCTCTAAAAATAACATTTCTACAAGGCAACACCTTACTAGTCGTAGGATTCCAAAGCTTGTATCCTTTCACACCAACACTGTATCCAATGAAAATACATTCGATAGCTTTTTTTTCCAACTTAGATCTTTTCTCCATTGGAACATGTGCATAAGCTTCACAACCAAAAAAATGAAGATGTCTAATTGAAGGCTTCTTACCAAACCACATCTCCATGGGTGTCTTACCAACAAGAGCTGATGTAGGAGATCTGTTAATCAAATAGCATGCAGTGGCCATAGCTTCGGCCCAAAACCTTTGTTCTAAACCAGCTCCACTAAGAATACTCCTAGCCTTCTCCATTAGTGTCATGTTCATTCTCTTTGCAACTCCATTTTTCTACGGGGTATAAGGAGTTGTCTTATGCCTCTCGATACCTCATTCTTTATAGAACTGTTCAAAATCTATGGAAGAAAAATCACCACCATTATTAGTTCTCACACACTTGATTCTTTTACTAGTCTAATTCTCCACAAGAGCCTTAAATTCCTTGAACCAACTGAAAACCTATGTCTTCCTTTTCAGGAAATATATCCAAGTCCTTCTGATGTAATCATCTATATAAGATAGAAAATATATAGAACTGGAGATAGAAGGAACTTTTATAGGACCAAAAACATCAGAATGCAACTTGATTTTGCTTAACATAAACACAGTGTTCATAGAAATCAAACTCAAGATTATAATCATTTAGCCCCTCGATGAGATTTTTAGTTTTCAAGGTCCTAAGACCCTTCTCACCAATGTGGCCAAATCTCATATTCCACAACATTATCTTTTCTATAGGAAGCTTTCCTCCCAAAGTGTTTGCACCCTTAGGTACACTTACTACACTACCATCAGAACCCATTGCCACAGTCTTCTTTACTACTTGTTCAGATGGTGGGGATGGAGTGATAGCCACTCTCTTCTTTGAAACAAAAGAACTATTGCACTGTGAAATGCATGCATCAAGCTGAAACAAAGTACCTCTCCTAGTACCTCTAGCAAGTACCATAGAACCTCTCATCATCTTGCATCCATCTTTCAAAAAGATAACTTGCACACCTACGTCATTCAGCATACTTACAGATAATAGGTTTCATGCCAAACCTAGAATGTTCATAACTCCATTGAATCCCTTTACTCATCCATCAGGAAATCTGATAGTGACCCTTCTGCATCCAACTATCTTTAGGTGAGAATCATCACCCAAGTACACCTTTCTAGCATCAAACTCTTCATATTTTGAGAACCAATTTTGATGAGAGGTCATGTGAAAAGAAGCACTTGATTTTACCAACCACACATCATTAGATGCATGGGCTACCAAAGCTGCAATAAAAGCATCTCCATCTTCTTGAGATTTTTCTGAAGCTGAATCTAAGTCTTTCTTCTTCTTCTTCTTCGGTTCTTTGCAGTCCCTCTAGAAGTGCCCAGATTTATCACAGTTCCAACATTTTTCCTTGGACTTTCCTAGATTCTTAGAACTCCCACAAGATTTGGATCTTCCCCTCTTTGACTTTTTGTCATTCTGCTTTCCTCTATCATTGGATCTCCCATGAACAGCAAGGGCTTCCTTAGATGAATCTGAAGTCTTTCTTTGCATCTCCTCAGATAGCAGCGAAGACACCATATCATCCATATATAATGTGACTATAGTACTTCTGAGAACCATCACAATATGGTCCCACAAATATGGCAAGGAACATAGTAGGGTCATACAACGATCCTCCTCCTTGATCTTGGCACCAGATGATGCCAACTATGCAATCAATAAATTGAATGTGTTGAGATGATCAATTATGGATCCACCTTCCTCCATTCTTAAAGAATACAACTTCTTTCTCAGGAACAAATTATTCACTAGAGATTTGGCCTGATACACAGACCCAAGCCGTTTCCACAAAGAATTTGTAGTAGTCTCATCAAGAACATTCAAAAGAATGACATCTGCTAGATAGAGTTTGATGAGACCCTTAGCCTTCCAATCCTTGATCTCCTAATCCACTTGAGATATCCCTCCAAGTTTCACATCAAGTGAAGTAGCCTCCCATAGATTGTGGTCTTCAAGCATGTCTTCCATCTTGAGTTTCCACAACTCAAAATTAGTGCCATTAAATTTCTCCACCTCCATTCTACTATATGAGGAACTTGCCATCTCAATCTGCAAATAAGATTTATAATGCTCTACACAAAACTCCTACTCAACTTGAGATTAGCTCAAAAAAATCTACCCAACAACTAGGATCAAAAGTTGATCAGGCTCTGATACCACATGTAAGGAAACTCTGGTGCGGAAACAACTTCCTACACTAATCTCTAGAGGAAAGTATTGTGCAAATTCTTTTAAATCCTTATAATTTCAAATTTGTTAACTACTTTAACAATGATATTGCAGCCATATACCATGCATACAAAAAATAGAGAATGACACAATGATTTACCCTGCAGAAAACCTTTTGGTAAAAAACCTAGCACTCCAAAACCTACACAATGTATTAATCAAAACTATTATAGTTTACAATACACTTGCAATGCAAGTTCTTTCAAAAGATTTCCAACCCTTGAAGAAAAATCATGGTAGCATAAAAACATTCCAACAATACACTTTCTTCACCTCTCTTTGCAACCCTAAAAAATTCTTATATCATGCGCTTCTCTTTTTAGGGCAACTTCCAAAGATAGTCATATTAGGGTTTTACCATTCTCTGAGAAAATAGGAACCCCAAACCCCATGATTGAAGAAGAGTGTATAGTACTCAACTTTATCAGTTGCCACATGTCTTGCATGTCTTCACCCATCATTGAATCTTCTAGACATAGCTCTTACGTGTCATAGGAATCCATCATAACCATTTCAACCATGATATCCTTACACGTAATTCAAGATGCTGACACATCAAGTGGAGTGACACATCAACATGCCAACTAGACATGTACACTCACACTTAATTACATTATTTGCAAGAAATACATTTTACAAAACAAATAATAAGAATAAGAATTATCTAAGGTTGAGACACCTTATTCCTAACAATTACAAAATCCATACTCAAGCATTCCCATGGCCTAGTAGGAATAGGTAGTGGTTGATAAAGACTAGCATTTGATGAAGTGCCCTTGGCATTTTGACATAAAATACAACTTTCCACATACCTCCTAACATCAAGATTAATTCTAGGCCAATAATAGAACCTTGAAACAAGGTCTTGAGTCTTAGTGATCCCAAAATGACCACTCAAAGCACCATTATGCTTTTCTTGTATCAAATTATCTCTAATAGAGAATCTAGGAACACAAAATTTATTCCCTTTAAACAAGAGATCACTTTTCAAAGTATACTCAACATATCTACTATGAAAATGATTTTTGTATTCAGCACATACCTTGTACATATGTTAGCAAGATATTCATCATCTGCATATAGATCCTTGAAGTGATCTATTCCCATGCTTTTCAACTGAATCTCTTGGATTGTGAGTTCCCTCCTAGATAAGGCATCAACCACCTTGTTGAGTACACCCTTTTTATACTTGATATTAAAGGTATAAGCTTGTAGGTACTCAAACCACTTCATGTGCTTGTGACTCAACTTCTCTTGTGAATTCAGTAAACTAAGTGCTTGATTGTCTAAATACACAATGAACTCCTTTGGAAGAAAATAGTGCCTCCATTTCCTTAGAGCTTGGACCAATGCATACATCTCAAGGTCATATGAAGAGTACTTCTTCTTGGCTTCACTTAACTTTTATGAATGGAAAGACACTGGTCTACCTTCTTGGCTTAGAACAACCCCAATTGTTACATTGCTAGCATCACACTCAATGGTGAAAAGCATCTCAAAGCTTGGAAGCACTAAAATAGGTTGGGTAGCTATATTTTACTTCAACAACTCAAATATTTTGTTAGCATCTTCATTCCACACAAACTTGGTTTTCATTCCTTCCTTAATATTGTCTAGCACAGGAGCACAAATAGCACTAAATTGTCTTATGAATTTCCTATAGTATTGTGCAAGGCCATGAAAAATTCTTACCTTGGTTGCTATCCTTGGAGTAGGCTAATTAATGATATCCTCCACTTTACTTTTATCCATTTTTAGATCACCATGTGATAAGAAAAACCCAACTTACACTAGCTCTATTTTGATGAAATCACACTTCTCCAAATTGATCATCAACTTCTCCTTATGTGGCTTCTTGAAAAAAATGTGAAGATGCTCTAGATGCTCACTCTTGGTCTTTCTAAAAATTAGTATATCATCTAGATATACAACTACAAACTTTCTTATGTAGTCTTTGAGAACTTCATTCATGAGTAGGGAAAATTTTAGTGGTGAATATTCACTTGTCGGGGACCCAAAATTTGGTGAAAAAAATTGGTCTTTCAAGTTGGCCATGCCACCCACGCTTTATAAAAATTAGGTCCCATGCATAGGCCAATCACCAGTAGTGATATGGGATTATTTATATTTTAGCGATGAATTCACCAATAGAATCTAATTTGTCCACACAATAATTAAATAATTTTGCCAACAATTTCCAAAGCTTGTCTTAATCGATGGTCATATTCACCAATATGTGGTCAAAATTTAAGTTAGAGTATGGTTAAGTATAGAGATCTAACATGTGTCTCTATTCCAGAGACTTTTCATAGAACTTTTTATCCTTTTAAACTTTGGCCCGGAATAAATTTCATTGTGGACACATGTCTTTATTTCAGATACTTTCTCTAGAACTTGGTGTCCTTTAAAAGTTTTCCCAGAATAGGATTTATGCCATTGATTTAGGATCATCCAATGATTATAAAAAATAGGTTCACTATATGTCAGATGATATAAAACTAACTTAGGACACCTTACTAAAATATTAAAAGTCATTTGAGCTTTTAGAGGTAATTGAAAAGTATTAAATTTAACCTTTAAGTATGATAATTAATTAGGATCCATATAACAATAATGATTAAATGATGGTTGCTAGGTATGTGTACTTCTATCTGAGATTTTCTTCAACAATGAAAGATTCGCTAGGATTTTATAGAATTTTCATTTAATTGAAAAAAAATCACCAATTAAATTAATATTTTCTTCTTTCAAAAAATAAATTCACCAACAATATTATTTTTTTCTAGCCAAAATAATGTAGGATTCGCTAGGATTTTACACTTTTTCTAGGGAGGGGGTTTCTTAAAGTTTTCCCTATTCATGAGCCTCATGAATGTGGAGGGGGCATTGGACAATCCAAATGGCATGAAAAGCCATTCATACATCCCTTCATTGGTCTTGAAGGCTATCTTCCACTCATCTCCCTCATGAATTCTTATTTGGTGATATCCACTCTTCAATTCTATCTTACTATAGTACTTAGCTTCACCTAAACAGTCCATTAAGTCTTCAATCCTATGGATAAGAAACCTATGCCTTATAGTTATCATATTAATAGCCCTTGAATCTTTGCAAAGCCTCCGAGTTCCTTCTTTCTTAGGTGCAAGTATAGTGGGTACAACATATGGACTAATACTATTTCTAATTAGGCCTTGGTCTAGGAGTTCTTGTATTTGTCTTGCTATTTCCTCATTTTGTTGAGGGGTCATCTTATAGGCTGCTTTTTTAGATAGGGTAGCTCCTAGGATAAGGTCTATCCTATGGCTTATGGCTCTCTTAGGTATTATGGTTGATGGTTGTCCATCACTTACAATGCCTTGGTAAGTCTGCAACATACCTTGAATCTCCCTTGGTAATTCTATCCTCTTAGCCACCTTGTCTTCATATAGCTCCTTTGGTCTTAGCACCAATGCAAAGCCTACACCTTCACTCTCTTCCATGGTTTGTAAGAGCTCCTTTTCACTCACCATAAGTACATTTTGACCTACTATCCTTACTTCAACATCCTCCAATAATTACTATATTTTGAATTTCACATTGTCCTTCTTAAAAGAATAAGAATTCTTTCCTCCATCATGTATGGCTTGGTGGTCAAATTTCCATGGTCTACCTAGGAGAAAATGGCTTCCATCCATAGGAAACACATCACATAAAGCTTTGTCTTTGTACCTTCCAATGGAGAACTCCACCCATGCTTGCTCATTCACTAACACATGTTGGCCTTTATTGAGCCAAGTGACCTTGTAAGGATTGGTGTGGGGTATCCTTGTCAACTTCATTTTGCTGACTACTTCCTCTCACACAATATTGTCATTAGAACCTATATCTATAATGACCCTACATAATTTCCCCATAATCTTGCACTTAATCCTAAACAAAGACCTTCTATGGCTTGGCTCTTCCTTCACCAATTCCTTGATTAGAGTTCTCTTCATCATGAGGTTCTCTCCTTCTTCAGAATTCAATAGTACTTTAGCATGCTTCTCTATTGTATTAGACTCATCTTGGACTAAGTTTGTCCTCTTGCCACCTCCTTGTGATGAACCACCTTTCTTTGGGCATCTATAGGTAGGGTGCCCCATTTGATTGCAATGGTAGCACTTCATATTGGCAAAGTAGTTGCCTCTTCCTCCTTTTCCACCACTCCTTCCTCTAGAGCTAGAACCTCTTCCTCTACCACCTCTACTTGAGATTACTTCTTGCTTCTCACTAAATTTTATCTCACCTTGAGCCCTTGAATCTAAACTGAATCCACTATAGCCACCTCTTTTCCCTCTACTATCCTTGCTCTTAGCTTTACCTTTAGAGGTTTCTTGTTTCCTTTTTCTTTTCTCTTCTATCTTTAAGGCCATTTGATAGCATTGGCAAATGGTTTTGAAGTTTACTAGGCTAATCTCTTCTTGAATAGACCACTTGAGGCCATTAAAATACCTTGCTAGTCTTATATTCTCATCTTCCACCACTTGTGACCTTAGGCACAATTTTTGAAACTCCTCAGTGTATGTTTGGAAATCTAAATATTTTTTTCTAAGATTGTGTCTCCTCCTATGTAGCTGAACTTCATAATCATTAGGTAGATAAGTCTTCTTTATCTTAGTCAACATGCCCTTCCATGAGACTATGGGACTCTTTCCCTCTTTCTCTCTTTCAGCTTGAACATACTTCCACTAGGTAAGTGTTGAACCTCTTAACCTAGACTTCACCACCATTACTTTCTTTGCCTCAATGACACCATCACATTCAAAGTGATTCTCTATGCTCTTAATCCAATCCATGACTGAATCTAGGTCCATTTGTCCACTAAATAGTGACACGCCTTCTAGAGCTTTGTCAGTTAAGGCCTTGAGTGCTTTCAAGAATGGTTCTTCAGTAAGAACAAGTTCAAGAGTTGGGGCTTCCTCCTCCAACTCTAATTCCTTCTCCTTTTCTTCATGTTCTTCTTTTTGGTCAATTTTATCTTTGACCCTATCAGCTTTGTCTTGGACTTCACCCAAGAGCAACTCCATTTGAGCTAGTCTTTGCCTTAACAATTTGTTATCCTCCTCTTGTTCCTCAACCTTCTTGGCTAATTCAGAATTAGTCACCATGGTTCTAATTGGTGTATTCTTTCCTACTGATTTAGGAGGCTACAACATCAACCACAAGCCTGATCAATTCAAGCTCTAATACCAATATGATGTATGGTAGCTCCAAGGCTTCCTTTCACACCCACAAAGAGACTTCACTTGTTTCCCCTAGTATCCTTTTCCTCTCTAGGATCTTCCAATAGGCTTAGATAATTAAACAAGGCCTATAAAAACACTATTATAAGAGTCAAACTATTGAAGCTTCACCTTGAAGGATTAACACCATGTAATGTCTTCTCTTTCTCCTCTACACTTAGATGGCTCTAAGTGCCAAATCTTAAAATTCTCCACATTTCCTTCTATGGGTGTTCTTCATATTGTAAAAATCCATAATTTGATTAATTTGATCCATTTTAGTGGGATCTTGTGTAATTTTCTTATTGGAAGCAAGATTTCATCTTAGATGACCTTAAAAATAGGCTAATTCCTTGTACCCTTTACTAGTCATTTTTTCCTCTTTTCAACAAAATGTTCCCAAACAACTTGACAATATAAAACATGATTTGGATACCTTTTGGAAGTTTTAAAACATTCATTAGGGTTTTGGGTCTGACAGTAACCATACAGTGGGTTCCTACAAACTAGGACAATAGACCTAATAGGCCTAATTTTTAGGATTGAACAGTGAACTTGTTTCAAATTTGCTCAAACCTTAACCTATGTGTTTGACACGAACCCAATAATTATTGCATGTTGATATATGATGAAATCCTTCCCCATACTATATCTATGTCATACTTTGCCTTCATATCCTGCAAGAAAACTTCAAACTTTCATCTTTAGACCTCTAATTGGGCTTCAAATCCTCTCCCAGGGCCTAGTAATACAAATAGCTCTCCAAACTTTGACACTTCCTAAATCCTAAAATTATATACACTAGTGACTCCCCTATATTTTCCATCTATCCTTAGGCATTTCCCATGGCTATATTTCATGGGGGAGCCATGAATGCATGGACTGGTGAAAACAAAATTAGTCTATGCACCCAAACTAAAACACTAAAAATCAGAAGGTAAAAGACCTCAAAACAACTTACTCCTCAAATGAAAAAGTCCAAAAACTACCTATAGAACACTAATTAATGAATATATTTGGTCTTTCAATCCATTAAGCTTGACTGTCAACACAATATCACCAGATATTCACTGTAAACACTTGCAGAGCTCTATTCACTTACTTCAAAACTATTACAATGCAAAAAACTCCCTTGGGATTTGAGTCTTAGGTAGCATTAGATTCCAAAACCTTCATTGTAGGGCCTGTTGGCTGAGCACCATCTCCTAAACTTTAGGGAATCCAAAGATACCTGAATGGCATTCAACTTTTGCAATAATTTCAAATGTTGATGACAACTTCTTTTCAATACTTGTCAACTTTCACATATGCCCCAATCCTATTTCTTAGGACTCTTAACCTCTTATGTTTTGAGGATCAAAGGCCATTAATGAACTTTTGGCATCTTTACAATAGCTAAATGTGTTTAGAAGATATTTAAGGCAATAACCTTATACTAAACTCCTAGCACTATGAACTTGAATAAACAACTAACAAAGGATAATAGTGTGACCTTAGTCCTAATGACTAACTCACCTAGCCAACATAGAAAATGACCTTCTAAGGTCTTAAAACAACTAATCTAACTTCTTGACTTGGCTAGACTCAAGTACAAGCCAAAATAGCTAAGAAATGGAGGTTAGCCTAGGTGTGCTCCTACACCACTTGTTATTCTTTCCTATCTCATTCAAATCTATGCATTGTTTTCTCATACATATTCATGCTAGGGTTTTGATCTAAAGGATTAGATCTTGGCATTACACTTTCAATACACACATTCTATTTCAATTGGCTATTCGTGGAGGTGGAGATCACCCAAATGGGGGTTTGACTAAGGTAAAACCCTATATAGCCACCCCAAAAACACCATTTTTCAAATATCTACAGTCGTTGTTTTAAGAATTAGAGGACAAATCAGAGTACCATTTTTGGAAAACTTCTAAGATCTGTGAACAAAATCAATGTTGACCTTCAAAATATTAATATAGCCTTTGACCTTTTATCGGGGTCAAAGACTACCTATTGTTGGAAAGACCAAAGTTTTTTGGTCCCAGATTTGGTTGTAGAATCTTCTGGAACTCCACACAAACTTCAAAAAATGGGTATTTCTAGATCTATTCCATGATGAGGTATGTATCTTATCTTAATTAATTTTCAAGCATTTCTAGATGTACTTTACTTATACTATTTCAATTCAAAACACATACAGATGAATAGTGGTGAATGATAGGTGCATTATTAAGGCTCCATTTTTATACTATTCATTTTGGTGAACCCATTTATGGAAACTCTTTCTTTTTGGTGTTAGATTTAAATCTTCCATGCTTATAAGATTAAATTTCTTGCATTTATATTTCAAAAATACAAAAAAACCTACAAAATATCTTTAAAATACAAAAATATTTACATTTTCATGCTTTTAGTATTTCTTTGTATTCAACATGTATGATTCTTGTTTTGAGTACTTTGATGAGGCTTTTATTGTACAAGAGGATAGATTCCCTAATGAGGTACATGGTAGTGAGGATAAAAATTGTTCGAATAAGATCTTCATGGATCCTATTCCTATTTCACTCTCCTCCACAACCTCTCTAATTGACCTTTACCATAGGGGGTGTGCATGGTTACCTTCATGTCCCACTATTTGCAACATTGATAAACCTAAAATGATATATCCTACACCTTTGATGATAGTAAAATGATATCCTCGTATAACAATTAAGGGTAAACCTAGAGATCCTTTGGATTTATTTGATAACACTGATTCTATTTTGCATGCTTATCACACATGGAATAACCCTCAACCTACTATTCTAGTTTTTTTACCACCTTCTCAGCCTATGCTTCCTCAAGCACCTAGGTTTCCATCTACGTTTAAGGAGTATAACTTAGTTGACCAATTATGTGCTACTCCTGCTAAGATATCTTTATGGAAATTACTTCAAACCTCCTCAACATATCATGAGGCATTGCAAAAAGATTTATCTACTCTTCCTGCTCCACCTCCTAATCAAGAGAACATTCATTCTATTTTGGATTGTATGCATACTATGCCTTCTGTACCTCTTATTGTGTTTTCTGATAATGATTTACCTTCCCTAGAGGTGCAGAATGAATATGATATTCTTATGGTGGCTGTCTCTATTAATCAGAGTATCATTCAAAGAACCTTAATTGATAATGGATTTGGGCTTAATGTTTGTAGCATGGATATGCTTAAGGCAATTAAGGCTTATCTTACTACTATTCAACTTGATAATGTTCCTATATGTGGATTTGACAACATTGTGAAGAGAAATTTGGGAATTATTACCTAACCTGTTAAAGTCAGTCCAGTTATTCTAGATACTCCTATTCATGTTATGCTTGGATCTCTCAATTATAACCTTCTTCTAGGAAGACCGTGGTTACATACTATGCATGCAGTTCCTTATACTCTACATCACAAGGTTAGGTTCATCTATAACAAATTAATGTATACATTACATGTAGATGATGCCCTGAATCCTTGCTTAAATTTAGAATATGCCAAAATCTTTGAGCTTCTTCAGCCTAGTAAAGAGATTGAAAAACAACCAAATATACAACAATCTAAGATAAAACAACCTAAGATTCAACAAAAGGAAGCTCCATCTTCTTCTTCTTTGACTGAGGATGATTGGGGGACATTGGATTTTAATCCTAATTTTATTAGAGAATACAAGGTCTCTGATTTGGACTTCATGAAGCAACAAAATGAGTTTGAGAAAAAAGTTTTTGTTCCTTCTTCACCATTTGTAGAATTAAAAAGTAATTTTGTTGCCACTTTGATTAATGAAATGATTAAAACTATAAATCCTTATTGTTATGATATTGTGACATATGCCTCTCATTGGACTCCTTCTGATATGACTGATTGATATGGTCCTAGTTATCATTTTCTTAATAAATTAGGATTTAATGGGAAAGGTTGTGTAAATATGAGCAAGGTATACAAGTACCTTTAGATAATGAAGTTTATGATCATACATATGGATTAGGATTTAATCCTTATAGACAACCATCAACTTTTCCTCTTAATGTTAATCATATTTGTAGTGGATAGTTGAAGTTGATTAACCCACTTCTTATTGACATTAATCAAGAACCTTCTTTGGATATTTTTCTTGAAGATGAAGCCTTAATGGAATTTTTAGGGGTTTATGAAGATTTACCTAAGTTTCATAACAAACGATGAAAACCTTATTGTTTAAATGCAAATTCTTATTTTGGAGAACATGCTGAACATGATACTCTTCCTTTACCGATGGATCCTCAGATAAGAAGTGATTTTTTAATAACTGAAACTATTGATATTCAAATGGATGAAAACAACTCTGAAAGGATGATAAAAATTGGGAAATATTTGAATCAAGATGAGCATGAGCAATTTGTTTCCCTTTATCTTGAATTTAAAGACATCTTCACTTGGACATATTTAGATATGTCAGGTATTGACTCTAAGATTGTTACTCATAACATTGTTTTAAAACCAAATATGAAACCTATGAAAGAGAAAAATCAAAAGATGAATCCATGAATTTCTTTATTAGTCAAAGGTGAAATTGAAAAGTTATTGGATTCTGGATTTATCCATTCTATTTATTATTCAAATTGGATTTCAAATATTGTGCCTGTGTGAAAAGGAGAAAATAAGATAAGGATGTGTATTGATTTTAGTGATTTAAATAAGGCATCCTTGAAAGATGATTTCCCATTACCTAATATCGATATGATTGTGGATTCAACAACAGGTCATGCCTTGTTATCTTTTATGGATGGTTTTTTAGGATATAATAAAATCTTTATCCCTCTTGAAGATCAATTTAAAACTGCATTTATAATACCTTGGGGAACTTTTTGTTGGGTCATGATGCCTTTTGGATTAAAAAATGCAGGAGCAACTTATCAACAAGCTATGACTTTGATTTTTCATGATTACATTCATAAGATCTTTGAAGATTATGTGGATGGTATCTTAGCAAAATCTATACAAAGAGAAAATCATGTTACTATGTTACGACTGATATTTGAAAGGATTAGAAGTTACAACATGAGATTGAATCTTAAGAAATGTGTCTTTGATGTTAATTCTAGTAAATTATTTGGATTTATAATCTCTAAACGAGGCATAGAAGTAGATACTAAAAAGATTGAATCTATTGTTAATATGCCTCCTCCTAAGAATATTTCTCAGTTACAGAGTTTACAAGGAAAAATACAAGCTATTCATCACTTTATTTCTAATTTAGCGGACCGAACTATCCCTTTTACTTCCTTTGTTAGAAAGGATACCACTTTCTTTTGGAATGATGAGTGTAAACAAAATTTTGAGAAATTTAAGGAGTATCTTGCAAATCCTCCTATCTTGTAGCCTGGTAATTTTGATAAACCATTCCATTTATACACTTCAGTGACTCCGCGGGCTGTGAGTGTGTTGTTAGCTCAAATTGATGATGATGGTAAGGAAAGACCTATGTATTACATTAGTCAGACTTTACTTGATTACGAAACAAGATACATAGATTTAGAAAGACAATGTCTAGCTATATTTTATGCATGTCAGAAACTCAAGCATTATCTTATAAATGCTAAAGTTAATGTGATTATCAAATTTGATCCTTTAAAACATCTTTTCTCACAGACTGATCTCTTTGGCTGGTTGGAAAAATGGGTGATGTTGATTACAGAGTTTCATCTTAATTTTATCACTCATAAGTCTATTAAGGGACAAGCAATAACAAATTATCTAGGTGAAGCTCCTTGTCCTCACTCAGATACATATTCTACTTCAATAGAATTTCCTAATGATAATATTCTAGCTATTCAATAGGATGATATTTAAGAATTATATTTTGATGGGTCTAAGTGTAAGAAAGGTTCTAGTGTGGGTATCATCTTGATTCCCCCTACAAAAAAACCCATCCCTTTATCATAAAAATTAACTTTTCCTTGTACTAATAATATTACAAAGTATGAAGCTCTTATAGCTAGACTACGAGCAGCTTCATCCCTTAATTTCAAACATTTACAAATATATGGAAATTTGCAACTAATTGTTGAACAAATTAAAGGAGGATATCAGACCAAGAATGCTAAAATGATATAATATAGAGATTTAGTTCTTGATGTGCTTTCACAATTCTCCTCTTATACGATTCAGACTTTACCTATAAAGGATAATCAACATGCAGACACAATGGAAAGCACAACTTCTTTGGTTTGTCTTGAGAATAATGCTGAAAACTTTCAATTTACTATAAAAACTCTTAAAAACCTTTCAATTTTTGACAAGATTACCTCTGATTGTTTCAATTTGCATTCAAATGAATGGTATTCACATATTTTTCATTTTTTGAAGGATGGTACTTTTCATGAATCAACAACAAGGAACACACATAATTGTATTAGGAAGCTTGTAGCATGTTACATTATTTTAGGAGATGCACTTTATAAACACTCTTATGAAGGATGATTATTAAGACGTCTCAATGGAACTGAAATCCATGTAGCTTTGGCAGAAGCTCATTCTGGTTCTTGTGGGGGACATTTTGGTGGAAAATCCCTAGTTAATAAATTGCTTAGAATGGGATATTATTGGAAAACAATGGAACAGGAGTCTTTCCTATTTGTTAAGAAATGTCCTCAATGTCAACAACATAGTAATTTGATTCATGCTCTTGCTCATGAGCTTCGTAATCAGGTTTCTCCACGGCCTTTTAGTGTTTGTGATTTTAACCTTATTAGAAAAATCTCACCGGCCTCTTCTCAAGGACATACTTACATTCTCAATGCTACAGATTACTTCACAAAGTGGGTCAAAGCTATCCCTCTTCATTCAACAATGCTGGATGTTATTTGTGATTTCATCCTTAATAATATCATAACAAGATTTGGTATTCCTTCGACAATAATTTTGGATAATGGAACCTCTTTTAAAAACAAAGAAGTCATGAAATTCTTGGAGAAATATAGAATTCAACATAGACTTTCAACTCCTTATTATCCTCAATCTAAAGGACAAGCTAAAGCATCAAATAAAATCATTGAACAAATTTTGAGAAAAATAGTTAGTAAGCATGCGAAAGATTGGCATACTCAACTGACTTATGCTTTATGGGCCTATAGGACTAGTGTTTGTACTACCATGGGTACTTATCATTACAACCTTGTCTATGGTACTGATGCTATTATGCCTTTGGAACTAGAAATACCTTCTCTATGTCTTTCATTTCATCGGATAATCGATAAAGATACTTTTTGTGAACAACACTTACAAGAACTAGAAATGTTGGATGAAAAAAAAATACATGCATTAGAACATATAAAAGCTTATCATAAATATCTTCAGAAACAATACAATCATAAGGTAATTGAATGAACATTTTTGGTTGGTGATTTAGTTCTTTATGAGAATCAACGAAATGTGAATGCTTTACTGGGTGAAAAAGGAAAATTTAGCCCTAATTGTCTTGCACCTTTTGTTGTTATTGAAGACTTTGGTTCGGGTGCTTATAAACTTGCTGATATGGATGGTGTTTCTTTTAAGGAACCCATTAATATTATGCATCTCAAATGTTATTATCCTTAAATTCATTTCTTTTCCTTTTGCATTTATGTATTCCTTATAAAGTTTGTTTTATAGGTTATGTAGTTCTAGCAAAATTACTATTGAATATATTCATGCACTTTCTTTCTTTCTATTAAGTTTTATATTGATGAAAACATAGTAATCAAACATATAACTAATTAGTAGAGAAAGCTTTTCATTCATCAAAAATAATTTTGAAGTTTTGATACATATGTGGCCAATGACCCTATTTATTACTACATCTATCACTACACTCTGATGGCCAATGGCTTCCAAATCTCTCTGCCCTATGATAGGAAGATGAATATTTGTGTGTCTATGTGTGGCTCCTTGATATGCTCATACCCTATGGACACTCTCGGGGACTTTGTAGCTCAGCTATCAGCTTCTCCTCTCTTTCTCTACACAATCTCATCTCTCACTAGATACATGCAAAGATATCAGCATGCCTGTGGGGATCTTTGCATCAAATGGAAGAATGTCGCTCGTCAGCTAGTAGTCAATAGGATATAATTTTATCCTTGAGAATATTGAATACAAAGCTCCTCCAATTCACTACGCTAGCTGTAGAATGAAAAAATTTATTAGTCTAGCATCTTTTTATCTTAAATCAGATCACATATTCAATCAGGTTTCATATTTCATACCTAGGTCTCCCTTCTGGACATCACTAAAGTGTCTAGCTAGCTGGGGCATGGAGTGACTAATCTCTCCATGCTCGCTATATTTAGGTCTTAGTGGTGCTATCTTTATGTGGGGTCATGGGGGCCTTCATGATCTTAGTGGTGATGCATGAGTAATGGGTATATCTACACCAGTATCACCAGCTAGGGGCATGTCCTCAGGTCTCTCCTCTGCCCTCTCCTTTGATCTCTTTTCTCTCTACTCCTCCATAAGATCTCCCTAAGATATTTTCTCCTCCTTATCTCTAATATCCTCATCCTCCTTTGTGGTACCACTATCTTGGTGTGTCCCCTCTTTAGAACCTATATCACCTATGGGATAATCCTCAGGAAAGATAGGATAGATCCCCTACAGACTCCACTACTTGATGTAATCTTGGTTCACACCTGGATAGGTGACATCTAATGGTACCTCTATGTCCTCTATCTCATCTAGATCACTATCCTCTATGTCTTCTATCGATGGTTAGTGCATAGCACTGGGTCTTTGATAGTACCTCATTGGATGTACATAGCGAGGTAATGCTCTAGGGACTCCCTGTAATAGGCCGAACTGCCTCATCACCCAATAATAATAGTATGGCATCACTATATGAATCTGATGACCCTCTAGTAGCTTATGCTTCTGTGAATGTCTTATTTGGAATTTTGTATTAGGCCACTTTGTCATTTGGTAGTAGGGTCTCCATATCACATGATTGCTCAAAATGCGGTCTAGATGTACTCTTTAGCAGAGCATATCTCCAAACTGCCAAACATCTCTCAAAGGATACATGAAGACTCTTGTTGTACTCACATCTACCATCCTTGGAACTCCCTATGGATGTCTACATGCGAAATTCTCAAACAACCAAATCTACAAGAGCGTGCATATCGACAAACTCTCCCTCTGATACCTCACTAGCTGACCTAGCTCATGGTATAGCTGAGCTAACATGTTGTGACCACATGAGAACATGGTCCTATCTCTCTCCCTCCTGTGTACAAGATGTGTAAGAGGTGTAAAAAATATAGTACCCTTTGATTTGGGTAACACAACCAAGGATACTATGCAAAGCATCACCGTCTATACTAAAGGTGTAGGGCCTAACAATATGGATGATAATAGGAACTAATCTGATTGGGTCCACATCTGTGGAAGTTATCCTATACAATAATTGGCATCTTTCTTCCTTGTTCTGAATCTACAAATGCTAGGAATGAGTAAGTATTTTTCTCTTTTCCTTATTTATAAGTTCAAATTAGAGTTTTATTAGGGTTTCTTTTAGGGTTTCCTCAAGGTAAACTCAAATTTCTCTTCTTATGCATTTAGACGGACATCCACTCTTTTCATCATAACTTGAGTTTGGTAACTTTTTTTTTAGTCATGTTAGTAGTGTTGGAATCATGATTCAAATAGCTAACTCCTTGATCTAGTTTAGGAAGGTTAGGAATCCTTCTAATGGGTTTAGGAAAAGACTCTTCAACACACTGCATATCCAGTATATAGATTTTTTATTATCACCATGTTTCACCCTTCCGAAGTAGAAAGCCAAAATAGGGGGGGCATAATGGGCTCTATGCACTTCTAAAATTGTCATATAGTAAGCCCTTGGTGATTTATGGATTAAACTTGTGTTGCAGGTTCTAACAGTTTTTTGTAGGATCTCTACATTGAGGACTTGGCTATATCCATTTTATTTACTATGATGTTTTCTTACTTTAGCTTGCATATTCACATAGTGTCATATCTAAGCTAAAGTGGGGGCTAAATGTATCATATTAAAATGGAATCACTTCCATCTTGATAGGTTTAGCACCCTCTTTTAGTACATTTATCAGAATAGACTTGCATTTAGGATACATTCTATACTTGATTCCTTCATTCTAGGTGAAATTAGGGTTAGGATCCCACAGATTCTCCTAAATTTACCTCTTCCATGGCTCTATTTTCTAGGTAGGATTTATAAATAGGTCCTCCTAGCCTTCATCATAATCATCATAGGATTTTGTGCCTCTCCCTGGTGTTCTATCCCACTCTGGGCATCCCTCAGACCTCCTATTTTGATTATGGTAGGATTTGGGCCCACTGGGTCAAGGATGAGGTTGTCCCTAACCTAGGTCAAGGTCAAGGTCATCCCTAACCTAGGTTAGAGATGAGGTCATCTTTCACCTCCTCCAAATTTTTTTCCCCTTTTTCAAATTTGGTCTTGGGGGGCCCCGAAATCAATGTCGGGCCCTCAGATCCGAGTGTGGCAAGGTGTTAATTCAAAATTCATTTAATTATTTTCCCTCCTTAGTTGGTTATTTTTATTGGAATATAATTCAAGGTGAACTTTGAACTATGGGTCCTCACATTGCTCTAGGAGCCTCACCTTGAAACCTCTATAAAAAGACTCTCATTTGCCTTCATTTTCACACAACAACACCAAGCAATTGCACAAGAAGCAATTGCATTTTCAAGGAGATTCAAGAAATCAAGGAATATTGAAGTAAAAATGCAATATTGCAAGATGATGATATAGAAGATCAAGCCATTGTTGACCTCAAGCATCTTTGTGAGCACACCATTATGAACACCTACTTGAAGCAAGAGAGATCCTTTCTTCCTTGATACACCATTACCAACATTCAAGCATTCAAAGATACAATCATGGGGTAGCAATTACGGATTGTGATATTGGTAGGAGTACTTTAGCCTTGGGGGCTTGGTATGCTTTCCTATCTCATTCAAATCTATGCATTATTTTCTCATACATATTCATGCTAGGGTTTTAATGTAGAGAATTAGACCTTGGCATTACACTTTCAATACACACATATTCTATTTCAATTAGCTATTCATGGAGGTGGAGATCACCAAAATGAGGGTTTGACGAAGGCAAAACCCTACATAGCCACCCCAAAAACACCATTTTTCAAATATCCACAGTCATTTTGAGAATTGGAGGACAGATCTGAGTACCGTTTTTGGAAAACTTCTGAGATCTGTGAACAAAATCAAAGTCAACCTTCAAAATATTAATGTAGCCTTTGACCTTTTGTTAGGGTCAAAGACTACCTATTGCTGAAAAGATGAAAATTTTCAGGGTTTTCTCTGTTACAATTTTCTAGTCCTGGATCTAGTTGCATTATCTTCTAGAACTCCACACAGACTTTAGAAAATAGGTATTTCTAAATCTATTCCATGATGAGGTATGTATCTTATCTTAATTAATTTTCAAGAATTTGCATATTTACTTTACTTATACTATTTCAATTCAAAACACATACAAATCAATAGTGGTGAATGATAGGTGCATTGTTAAGGCTCCATTTTTATACTATTCACTTTGGTTTTTTAGTTTTGATCTCTCTTTTGTAATAAGGCCTCCAATAGGGCCTTGATACTTGTAATAAGTCCATAAGGCCAATATGGTCACCAATGTCCTTTGAGGACCATAGTCACTCAAAGATGGTCAACCCTATCAAAACATGTCAAAAGAGGATCATATGGGTTTTAGGGTCTTATAGGTCCTATTTTAGGATATATATGATTATATGGTCACATTCATGTGACAAATACAAAAAAAAATGCTTCATTTTGTAAAAGAATTCTCAAATATTGCTTTAAAACTTTGACAACTTGGGGGATTAGTTTTTACCAACCACTACTGGTTCAAAATTCTATTGTAATTAGTTGGATAAAGTTCATAAGTATTTTTAAAGTCGCTATGAATAATTTTTTACGGGATGATGAATTTTTAAGGTGAATGAGAATGATTGCTTTGCTAAAGCTTTGTGTTTTCCTATATTTTCCCTTATTCTCCGTGATTGTATGAATATTTACATATTGGGACATTCAATTCTTGAAGATGAAAATATAGTATGATAGTTTAGCTTAACTTTACAATTGATTTGAAGTTTTTTTTTTTTGGTAGGAGGAATATCTAATAAGTGTGGTAAAGATTGGTTCAGAGGACTTAGAAACCCCAAGGGTTTGGATTCTCATGGCCCTAACATAACATTCCATCGTAAGATTTGGCCAATTCTTTGGGGAATATTAGGACTGTATGTGTACCATATGTTCTAGTTGATTTTAGACTAGGCAAAGAAATATGTGATTTTTTCTTTGATGCCCTAAGCTTGGCATGTGGATGTGAAAAGCTAGGAAAGTGGAGAACTTGATTTGTAGAGAAGACTAGCAGTAGTGTGGGTATTAACCATTGGGTGTTTCAGAGTCTTTAGATATATCAAAAAAAATAAAATTAGCATTTTTTCATGACAAGTCGACTGGTGAAGAGTTTCATTGAAACCCTCATGTATTAGCCCTATTAGGCCTAATTGTCATAGATTTGGTTGACTAGGTCCAACCCAAAATCCAAATGCAATTCTCTGATATTTCATAGTATGTCTGAAAGGGTTTCTCAAATGATAGAACTTTATTTGGGCCTTGTTAAGTAATTTTGAAAGTAATGGGCTAAATAGTGAGTTTGGAGGGCTAATTGTATTAGGAAACCTAATAGGCCTATTAGGGAAACATTATATTGTGGGTCTTTGGCAGTATTTCCAAAAGGCTAAGTTGAACTAGTTGAAATGTTTACACAGAAAAACACCCAGACATGATCTCTGCAATCATGGTGATAAGATGCTAATATACTAAGGGTATAGGTTTCCTGGATGGTCTTGGTGGTTAAGGGCTTACTGTGAGGAGTTGTATCTCCTTAGTCTGTTGAATTTATCTAAGTGGATTGGTCATAAGTAGGGGACCAATAGTAAGTTCAATAATTAGGGTATAACCTTGGGAAAGTTATAGGATGAGAACCATTCGATGGTGCCTTGTTGAAGCCCCTTTAAAGAATTCCCTAAGGATTATAGAAGTGAATATAAAACCCCTCTGCATCATTCATGGTTTCAAAGTGTCAAGGTTTGACAACCCCTTTTGAGGTTTTGGGGATCTAAAAGTAAATTTTTTTTAATCTCTATTGAGCATTAAAGGTTGTCATTAGTATCAAAGGTTATTAAAGTATATCGGTCGGTTACTTAAATTGAGCTAGTCAGTAACTAGAAGAAAAATAGACCAGTCAGTTAAGCATATAAACCGTGCATCAGACAATTTACTGAGCACTAGCAAACACTAACACTGAGTGACAGTAAACACTGAGCACAAATATAAACTGAGTAGTTTATACAGTGTTTATTGATGATCACAAGAAATAACATAGTAATCAGTAATGGCACATTCTTTTGTGCAAATGGTTACAACAGATCAAAAAATGTTTTAACAAGATCAAGGAATATTTATTCTCAAGATATTCATTAAATGCAATGTATATCTTATGTAATAGTTTGATCTAGGTCATTTTTGTACCCCGTAGATCTTAGGGTTTTTGTCTAAGATTTGTAACCTAATTTTGTTAAAGTAGCATAAGATAGTATGCTATATAAATGTATGTTTGCAGTTGACAGAGAAAAATAGTATATAGAGGAGATCAGATTAAGCAGAATCAGAGAAGGCTAACCTAGCAGTTAAGAGTAGAGATTCATCATAGTAAAGGTGAAATATATTTAGTACTTATTGATCTATATCAGACAATTAAGTTGTCAATTAGCAGATAATTGCCTATTACTTTCTAACAATTGTAATAGAGTTTTTTGGCTAAATCTCTTAATAGAGTAGACTTGACAGTCTTATGTAAATCTCTTAACCGAGTGCACACTTCATTAGTGTTGTTAAAATCTTATAACTAGGTAGATCTAGCTGATATAATATATTACTCCTAATAGGGTAAGATCACCAGAAGTGATCAAAACTTGTAGCCCTAATAGGAAAACCTTTTCTATCTACAGTAGTGAAGAATTTGTGGGTGTCATCCCCATCGTAGTTTTTACCTTCTAACAAGGTTTTATGTGTTACCAAAATACTTGTGTTATGTGACCTTTATATTGTTGATTTCATGTTAATTACTTTTAGAAGTTGAATGGATGAATGATACATGTATTAGATACAAGATACTTTGGAAGGTTATCACTATTTTCTATTGTAGATCTAAAAGGTTAATGAGTTAAATTTTTTATGGGCACTAATTCACCACTCCCATCTCGGTACCTATCTCTCCTAATTCCAAAAATTGGTATCAGAGCTTAGTTCTCTTATTGGATAGTTTAACCATTGATGGTTAAAGATCTAAATTCATGGAGAGGTATAAGTTAGAAAAGACTATTGAGAATCAGAAGATTCAGATGTAGATGTTTATTGAATAGTACAAGCAAGCCAAGGAAGGACAGAAGAAATTACTAGTTGAAAGGAAGAACCTAGCTATTCTGCAAAATGAGATTAGTTATCATGTAGAAGCAATTGATGATATATTTGATCATTTTGGATCTAGTTCTAGAAGTATTTATGATGGATCTAAAAGTATAATCACTGATTTGTCTGAAAAGAATCAAAATTTAACTGAACAAGTGAAAGCACTGCAAAGTGGTCAAGAATCTTAGATGGTGAGAATGGTAGAGATAATGAGCAATGCTAGACAAGTGAAGCAAGAAAGGAATCTAGCTATTAATGACCAAAGACAAATGACTAAACAACTTCAAGAAAATGAAAGTGAAATACAAAGACTCACCAATCACCATTTTCAAGTATCTAATCAAATGATGACTATGAATCAAGAGGTCAACCAAGTAAATGGAGAAATGTCAAGAAATTTGGAGGAAGTTGCAAGACTCGGAGAGGAAAATGAGAAACTGAGAAATGAAGTGAAAACTAAACAACAACACAATTAAATGAAGAAATTGGCTGAGGATAGTTCTAAGAAGATTGATGACTTTCTGATTAATCAAAGAAAATTTGGGAGTAGAGTTGGGATAGGATATACCGGCAAAGGAGAATCATCACATTAAGCTGAACAAGTCAACAACAATCAAAGTCAAAGACGTAAAGCATTGACATGTTATCACTATGGAAAACCGGGACATATATCTAATGTGTGTAGAAGAAAAGCACAAGGTAAACCTCATGTCACTCCTAAGTTCAATGGATATTGTTATTATTGTGGTAAGTATGGTCACCAAGCTTATGAGTGTAGAGCTAAATAGAATGATATTGCTAATAATACTACTATGGAGGAAATATGCTATGCTTGTAATAAACATGGACACACTGCATGAGAGTGTAATGCTAATAGGAAACAAGTATGGACTCCTAAGAAGAAAACACAGTGCAAGCCTTATCAATAGAAGAGACAAGGTAACTCTTATATTTGGGATTATAACACATGGGCTAATTGTGTTGCATGTGGTAGATATGGGCACATTGTAGCAAATTGTAATAGGAAAAGATGGGCTACACAATCGAGAAGCTAGACAAACACTGGAATGGCATGTATGCATTGTCATAAAGTTGGTCATTTAAGAAAAGAATGCAGAGACCGAACACTAGAGGAAAATCATGTATTTGAGAGTGGAAACACTATTGCAGATATCATGATGATAAGGAACACTATTTGGAAGAAGGCATCTAATGAGAATGTTGAGTCAAGTAATGCTGTTGGTGAAACCTTGTCCACTGGATTAGGTGACATTGGTACGTCCACTTAAGGTGATATAGGTATGTATGGGACTGACATTTCAAAATGATCATATTTTACATATAGTTCCTCATATATATGATGAGAATATACCAAATCTACATGAAAAGAGATGCATTATGGCTTATATGTTATGAGCTAGCAAAGTTACATAATTGGTAAAAGAAGACTGAGAGTTGGTTACCCGTCAGTAATCACTATTCAATGTTAACCGAATATTAGTATCAACCGACGAAGGAAATCTTGTGTTAACTAAGCGGATAAAAGTTTACAATCTTTACTAAGCTGATAGCTATTATGAACCAAAAGGTAGGTCAAGCATTTAATGCATGAAACTTTGAGTGGGAATATTGAAAAGTCTATAAAGACATGAGAAACATAGTTCATTTTTACATTGTGATCTTGAAGAGTGAAGATTTCACATAAAAGAGTTTGAGCTGAAAGGATTTTTAGAAGGATTCAAGGCTACTATAGATCAAATTGAGATCACTCTTCGATGACTCTGAGTAAGTAAATTTTCTACCAAACATTTTATTAACCTACTACTTGCTGAAACCCTAAATCAATTTATGGCATCTACATCATCCGCAAGAAAATCACAAAGTGTTGAGGAAGAAGTGAATCTGATTTATTAAGCAAATTTTGATGAACATAAGTACAAATCACACCCCAAGATTGCATAACAAATGGATTTAATGGGCACTTTTTCAAGCATCCTAGATAGGGTTTTGTAAATAGAAGACATACAGTAGTTCATTCATTGCAAGATTGGAGAAGTAGGAGATTTTGAGACTATTGTGGCATATCAACAATTGTGTGGCACCGATGGAAAACTAAAAATAGAATATGACTAGATTGAGAAATCAAGGTTATTATGCACCATAAACTTTCCACAATTATTCAAAATAGACTGGATAAGGATTGTATTGAGTAGGTATCATGATGGAAAATTTTGGTTGGATAAACCAAAAGAGATCACAAAGAAAATGATTAGTAGAGTTACTGGCTATCCTACAACTAATAAGGCAAAGGATTTTTGAAGCTCCTCATGACCTAATGTTGAGAAGAACATTGGAGCTGCATGGGACGGACAAGCATTGTAGATTTCAACAATTAAAGACCCAATAGTAAAATTTGTGTCACATGTGATCTGGCACAAAATATTTCAATCAAGCAGATTAAACAATGTACCTTGTAGCACAGTCGATATGGTACACAAAATTGTGAAGAAAGATCACTAGGTTGATCTTGTAGAAATACTGCTGCACCAATTATAGGAAAACATGAAGACTATAAGGTCAAAGAAGTCAAACACTTGTAAGTTTGGATCACTCCTTGTTTATTTATTTTTCTATATACAAAAGTATCTCCCTAGCGTTGGTAAAGTAAATTGGATAAGAGATAAACCAATAACTGTATAGATTACCAAGATGATGAACAAGTTAGGAGATAATATGAAGAAAGTTTTTGATGAGTACTTTAAAGAATTTAAGACCAAGATGAATCAAAGAAGTATAATTCCATGAGAATTGGTTAATAAATTTGAGATAGATGTTTCTTTTCTAGTAGACATAGATCATTCCATGATAAGAGTAGTTGAACCTAGAATAAAATGGTTAGTACCTATGGGCTATGAAATGAACTATGATTTTGGATTGAAATCTATTGAAGCACTGCTAGCACTTCCAAAAGACCCCAAGGCCACTAGTTTTGGAACCTATGAAGAAGCTGAGTCATGAATCATGACAAGTTTGGCCATTAATAAAATGTCTAGGAAGGCTAAGAAGATGAAAAAGTTTTTATCTGAGAAATTTGGGATGGATGCAGACTCATTTGAGGAGTCACCAGTTGAATAGGCAATTGAAGGTTAGTTAATGTTGGCTAAAAAGGTGTATGATAGTGAGGAAACTGAATCTGACGAAGAACAAGAAGCTACACCAGTTCCTCCTATTAAAATTCAAAAGAAGAGGCAGTTGCTAGAATAGATAGGTGAATGCACAAGGTCATCAACTATAAAATCACCACCATAGAAGAAGGAAGTAGAGAAGGTATTAAAACAAAAGGTAGCTACACTGACAAAGACATATGCAAAGAGAGGACCCAAGGTTGTAGCTGAGGCACCGAAGAAAAGGAGAAGACTGATAAGAGGTAGAGAAGACCTTGACGGTACTGAAAATGAAGATGACATTAGTTAATTCAAAGTGGTTAGCAACAAGGTAAGGTTAATAGATGAAATCATTGAAGATATAATCGAGAATGGTGACCTTGCTAATCCGGAACTTAGCAGATTTGACAAAATGTCAAATGAGGATGAAACAAAGATTAAGGAGGTAGTCATCCAAATGATGATAAAGTTTAAAATAGTTCCATTAGAATTTGCACTAACATTACCAAAGGAGTTGGATGATAGAATAAATAAAAAATGGGCTTATGCACTATACACTGAGAAGAGAAAGAGAGAAAGATCTCTTGTTTGGGCAGCCCCACATCTAAGCCTAGCAGAAATTGAGGAACACATGGCTAATCAGTAAGAAAGATTTGTTGTAAAGAATCAAGCCATGATGATACTAGATGAGAACTTGCAGATGTAGATGAGACTGGTGATTCCTTATGGAAATCTATTTTTAAAGCCAAAGAACAAACCTAGAAAAATGCATTCTTAAATTTTTCTAAAAAGAGACAACATTCCAAAGGAAAAGGTATTTCCATTGACGATACTACAATAGAGAAGTCTAAGGACTCTGGTATATCAGTTACCAAGGTAATTGATATCACTAAACAAAAGGAAGACATAAATAATTCATAGGATACATCAAATCCAGTAGAGATCCAAATGAAGAAGAAAACTGATGATGATGTATGCATTAAGGACATCACAAATGGTGATCTTGATGACAAGGATGATGAGGATGTAAATATTGCACCTACAAACACTCAAGATGAAGCTCAAGTCATTGAATTTGCATTTACATAATTATCGGGTGAGCTTCCTATACTAGCAAAAGTAGTAGAAATTCTTTCATAGGAACAACCCGACAGCTCAGACCCTAAGAAACATAAAGATACCACAAGGGAATAAGACACCAAAACACCTATAGAGAGACATAAGTCTAAAGGAACAAAGGCAACTACTACAGAAAAAAAGGCACAAGATGAGCCAAAGGAAACTGAGGTGATCCCACCTGACACCACATCTGAGACTCTCACTCAATCAACCAACGAAAAGGTTACCAAGGAGCAGAGGAAGGAAGAGAGTGTGTCAATCAGGAAGGATACTCCAAAGGCAGAAGAGAAGGTTCTTGTCACCATTGTGAAGAAGTCACCCCTTGCACCAGAGAAGAAGAAGAACAAGAAAAAAAAAGGGTTGGTCACTCTAGATGAAGTTATAATAATACCTGAGTGTGACTCGAGGACTCTTAGCCCCGAGGAATTGAGAAAATATGGGGAACTATGTACAAGAAAAGTAGCATAAGATAAGTTGAAGCAAGAAGCTAAATGCCAAATATGTACATATGTCAATATGCCAAATATGTACATAGATGCTATGTATACTACATATTATTGGAAGCATGCATCGAAGGGGAGTAAATAGCAATTTTGATAAGTGTATATGTATATGGTAGAGATATAAATTATATATAGAAAATTTTGTCTATATACCTTCAAGTTTTGATACTAATTCCAAAGGGGGAGACTGTTATGTCTATTGAGCATTAAAGGTTGTCATTAATATCAAAGGTTATCAAAGTATATCGGTCAGTTACTTAAATTGAGCTAGTTGGTAACTACAAGCAAAATAGACCAGTTGGTTAAGCATATACACTGAGCATCAGATAGTTTACCAAGCACCAACAGACACCGACACTGAGCTACAGTAAACATCGAGCACCAGTATACACTGAGAAGTTTATACAGTGTTTACCGATGATCATAGAAAATGGCATAGTAATTAGAAATGGCACATTCTTCTATGCAAATAGTTATAACAGATTAGACAACATTTTATCAAGATTGAGGAATATTTATTGTCAAGATATTCATTAAGTACAATGTATATCTTATGTAATAGTTCGATCTAGGTCATTTTTGTACACCGTAGATGTTAGGGTTTTTGTCTAACATTTGTAACCTAATTTTGTTAAAGTGAGATAAAGTAGTATGCTAGCTATATAAATGTATGTTTGCATCATTTGTTGTGTGAAATGATGTTTTCCTAACTTCAAGACTATCAGTTGACAGAGGAAAAAAATATATAGAGGAGATCAGATTAAGTAGAATCAGAGTAGGCTAACTGAGGAGTTTAGAGTAGAGATTCATCATAGTAAAGGTGAAATATATTTAGTAATTATTGATCTATATCAGACAATTAAGTTGTCAATTAGTAGATAATTGCCTATTTCTTTCTAACAATTGTAATAGAGTTTTTGGCTAAATATCTTAATAGAGTAGACTTGACAGTCATATGTAAATCTCTTAATCGAGTACGCACTTGATTAGTGTTGTTAAAACCCTATAACTAGGTATATCTACCTGATCTAATATGTTACTCCTAACAGGGTAAGATCACCAGAAGCGATCAAAACTTGTAGCCCTAACAGCTAAACCTTTTCTATCTACAGTAGTGAAGAATTTGTGCCTATGTCATCCCCGCTACAATTTTTACCTTCTAACAAGGGTTTCTGCATTACCAAAATACTTGTGTTATGTGACTGTTATATTGTTGATTTCATGTTATTTACTTTCAGAAGTTGAATGGATGCATGATAGATGTATTAGATACAAGCTACTTTCGAAGGTTCTCACTATTTTTGGTTTTAGATCTAAAAGGTTAATGATTTAATGTTTTAGTGGGCACTGATTCACCCCTCCCCTCTTAGTACCTATCTCTCCTAATTCCAACAAAGTTTTGGGATTTTAGGTTCCTAAAACCCCAAACACTTGAAAGGGTTTGGGATTAAATCATGGAGTGGGATGATGAAATGAGGGCATTAGTGTTTTAGACCCCAACTACCCCTTGGTGGTTATAGGTACGTGAAACCCCAAATCCTGAAAAGGGTTGGCTTTGAAAGTACCCAAGGCACTAAGTAGTGAGATGAGAGGAGTGTTGGGGTTTTGGACCTTGGGTCCCCTATGGATTTTTGCACTTTAAAAATCCTGAAAAGCCAAAGTCCTTTATTTTTGGTGTAAAGAAACTAAGGAAACGTTGGGTGAGTTGGTAAGTTAGAATTTGGGCACGAAGCCCTAACGACCTAAGGTTAGGGCTTGGATGAACCAAAATAAAATTTGACATTTAAAGCCCTACTATATAAAATGATATGTCTCTCTCAAGACATAATAAACCCTATGAAACTAAATTAAATATTGAAAAAACAAAAGAAATAAAACTAAAAACTACTAAAAACAACACCTATAGACTAAGAATCTTGCAAAATCATCATCTAAAGGTGGAACAAAAAAACTTACCCATCACAAATAGATTAGGAGGTCATAGTCACAGAGGGAGAGATCAATGTATTATTATCATAGAATGTGCAAATGAACCTCTTGAGCCCCTTTTATAGGCAAGACCCATAGGTAATTTTAACCTATACAAGGGATGAGATTCAACATTTAAGGTTCTATGTAACCCTATGAATCGACCTTTCTAAGTTGTTGGGGTATCAGACATTTTAGGACCTCTGATAGCTCCAAACACCCAAAAGATGATTCATAGAAAAACCCTAAGGCATGGTTAAACAAAAAAAGACTAAGAAAAGAAAAAAGAGAAAATGAATAAAAAGAGAGAGGCTAATTTCCAATTTAGATTCCTCCCCAACTATTGGGAGCTTGGGGACCATAATATAACTCACTGGAGAGATGACCACGCTAGACCTAGGGACACCAAAGGAAGAAAGTGAAAAGGAAAAAATAAAAAAGGGGGTCCCCATTAGGACAAGTGGACAAAATGGTTTGTGATTTGTTGAAGCACAATAGGTTGTTTCCACCTAAATAGCATTAGAAGTTGGAATTCCTAGCTTAGTCACCTAGGCCAATTTCAAATTTCTCTTTTCATCCCTTATGATACAACCCTCACCCACTTCACTAGGGCTCCCTTTGGAGGAATCACTGAAATTTAGTTTAAATCATCCAAGGTGAGAGGACCTTAGATGGATGATTGTCAATTCTATGGATTCTTTGAGTTTACTAAACCATGATTTAAATATCTTATTAATAAATATGTGGCTAGGTGGTGGAGTGTACAACTACAGAAATTGATGGACACATTCATGTGTAATTTCAATATTTCTTCTTTGATCATGTAGCTTAAAGAGATTAATGTCTCACCCTTGTAAGTTGGGTCACATGAACAAATACAATTTTAGGATTCTAATTTAACAAGGAATTTTTGGAAGTCTTTGACTAAAGAGATAAATTTCAATTCAGTTAAAATAGTTTTGAAAGTTCAATAAAGAGCGTTTGGAAGAACAATCTTAGAAAATTTATCATAATTATCTTGGCAATCAATAATGAGGAGAGAATATTTAGTGTACTTCAATTGAAGAAGAACCTTAGAAAATTTATCATAATTACCTTGGAGATCAATAGCAAGGAGATCAAAAGCATTTGTGTTCTTGGATTTAGATATGAATAAAAACTTACTTGTTTATATACTCTTGAAATTTAATTTCTCTTGTACCCATTGAATTTTAAGACTTTGCCAAGGTAGGTTTAACTTTAGGTCTAGTATTTTTCATGATATCCATAAAAGTCACTAGTAGATTGATTTTTAGAGAATCCATACCTTTAGGATAGGGTATTGATGAGAGGACTAGAAGTAGAGGTTAGTGTGAGTAGTTCTGTGGAAGTCACAATGAGCTAAGGAACCTAAATTTATTATGAGAAAATTTCAAGGAATAGAATTCAAGGTTATCTATTTCAAAATCTTTTCTAAAAGAGATGTATTAGACTAAGCTATTTTGGTAGAACTTGAAATGTTCTAACAGTTTAGGTCCATAAGTATAGGATTTTCTTGTATCATAAATATGTAATTTCATCACTTTGATATACGGGGAAAGCATTTGAGCAAATTTTTAAAAAAGTGAACCAAGATTGTGTGCAAAAAGGGGGCTATAACTGGCCACTTTCTTTTGAAATCATGTAAACTTGAACTTCAAAGAGAAATTTGAGATTCATGCACTCAAAATTAGAAGATGTTCAAACCACAAGAATTGTAGTACTTTGAATCTAGTTTCTAAACTAGTAATTTTTTATTTATAAAATGTATAATATTAAGAGGGTCAAATCTATTGTGCAGGAAAAAAAGGTTCCTTATTTTTTTTGTAAACCATGACATAGTGTCTAGTGTCCACTTCAAAAAAATATATAGTTAGATTTAGTATCTTGAAGAACCCTTATGTAGACTAATAGGTAAGAGTGAGAGCTATAAGTTGAATATTTTTTTGTTATTTTCTGTTGAGCATTTTTTTAAATGATTTTTTAAATTGGGTGCATCCTAAAAAATAGGTGTTTGTTCATGCACTAGACATAACTTGCATCAACATAATTGAAAATGCAAACTTTTTTTAAAAGTGTATATAATCAATTCTACAACAATAATATGTAATTTATTTTAATTTGGTCAAGTAGATCTAAAGTTATTAAGAAAATGGTAGACATGTGTCTCTTTGAACTATGGAGACATTGGTAAAGAAAATTAAATTTTACTATGATAATATTATCCACAAATAGAAAAATTTATATGGTTAGAAAGCTCAAAAAATGTGTAAAATTATGGTAAAATTTTTACAAATACCCACTTGATGATGTGTAAACCTGATGATGAAGAAGTTGAGAAACCTATTTTGTGTTAGATAAATGAGAGGGGGGCTTAATAGGTTAAGTCTAGTTATCCTACAGTCACAAATCTCCCAGATGTATATATTAAATCTTTTCTCTTAAATAATCAACTTCGTAAGATATCAACTGTTCCTTTCTCTTCATCTATCGATTACTAGTAAATTAAATACTATGTTCACAGATCTATTCAGTTATGAAATGTGTAAAGAAAAATAACAATTCAATAGATCATACACATATAACATAGATTTTTAACATGGAAACCCTGTTAGGGGAAAAACCACCTAGGACCAGTAACCCAAAATAATTCACTCTTTTAAAGTGAGCTCGATTAGGAGCCAACCCTATTAAAGGTTACAAAACACACTATGAGGTGTGACCTAGTTAGAGGATTTATCACTAACAATTTTCCTTTGACCATGAATTCACTATGGGGTCAACAAGAAAATAAGCAACATTCATTAAATGTCATATTGAAACACAATAGACTATTAGGTCTCACTCGGTTAAGAGATTTATTTGTAAAAATGGTTAAAATGATACAACAATGATCTGATTCAAATACAACTTTGATTTGTGGATTTTCAGATCTATGCTATGCTCAAAATACCTTTGATCAATAATCAATTCAATCCTTCATATCCTCCAACTTTGTTTAACTGGGTATATGCTTCATTGATGTTCAATGTTGTCTATAGTTTATCTCACTTCTATCTTCAACTTTGTTTGATCAGTGGTGCATGAAAATAATCCTTTTCATGAGAATTCTCTTGCAGCATCAAAAATCCCAAACTCAATAATGAATCTCATGTCCCCTTATATAGACATCATAAACCATTTTCTTTTCATCCAGGGATTTTTCCTCTTAATATTCATCATTGATTTTGTTGCTTTAACCTTCCTCAATAGTTGTGTTTGTTGGAAACAATTATCCGAAGGAAATTGCTACTCAAATTATGTATTGTCTCTGATGTCACACAATGTCATAGTTTGCAGCATTCAGTACCTACCGAGCTCAGTCAGTCTGCCTGTCAGTAAATTTAGTGCTTATCAAGTTCACTCGGTTATCAAAGAAAAATCAGTGTCTACCGAGTCCACTTAGTTATCAAATAAAATTTAGTGTTTACCGAGTTCAGTCGGTTGTCAAAGGAAAGTTAGCATCTACCGAGTTCAGTCGGTTATCCAAGAAAAAGGATTGTCAGTGTTTACCGAGTTCCCTCGGTCTCCGAAAGATTGTAGAAAGTTATGGTCACCGAGCACTGTCAACCCTTGAAGGATTTTTGCAAATAAAGTTTTCTTAATTCAGTCGACTATTATACTAAGTAATGTCGATTTGACAAATCTAAAATCATATAAATAAAAGGTCAAATGTGAAAAATAAACAAGAAACATAGCAGAAGATATATAGAAGAAAAAGCAGGAAAGGTGTGTGCAAATTTGTGACAGATGATCAGATATCCTTGAGGAGTAGCAGAGATACATTCAATCAGGAAGGATCACACTTATACAGAATAGAGATCTATAATCAGCAAGGTAGTTGCATTATTATACAGGTCATTTTCATTGTTACCTTTTTATCATTGTAACAGCGAATTCTAAATCTCTTAACTGAGTTGGTTTAACAACCATGTTGTAAATCCTCTAACAAGGTGACAATTCCATTGAATTTTTCTCAAGACCTCTTACCAGGCCACTCCTAGCAGGGTGATTAAATCCTCTAATAAGGTCACACCTAACAGTGTGTTTTGTAACCTTTTACCGGGTTGGCTTCTAACCGGGCATCACTTAAGAAAAGTGAAAATCAGTATCTAGATACATTGATGGTTTTTCCCATATTGGGTTTCCATGTTAAATCTTGTGTCTCTTGTGTTCTTAATTTCTATCTTAATCATATGCAAGTGCTGATGAATATCTAAAAGATAATTTTGCTAATACTTTCTGCATCTTCAAAGTTATTGCAATCTATTTTACCGAGTGTTAAACAGATAATATTCATTAAGATATCCTAAGGGATCTGGAAAGAAATAATAGTGAAGTGTTTTATGATTAACCGATTCACCCCCCCCCCCTCTCAGTCACTTCATCCATATTCCATCAATTGGTATCAGAGCTTGTGGTGCTTGCAGGAAGGGTTTCAAGGACCTAAGCTAAAGATCAGGATGTCTTACAAGAGAGAAATTCCAAAGCTCAATAGAGATAACTTTTCAGCATGGCAAGGTCTCATGCAACTTCATCTAGCTTCCATTAGTGATTCAGGATTCAAATACATTGATGAAGAATACACAATTCCTACTGGCGCATTAACTGTTGAAGACATTGCAGAGAGAAAGACTCATAGCACCATTATTATAGACATTGCATCTGCTCTCAGCTATGAAGAATTTGATGATATTAAAGAATGCACTACTACATATGAAATGTGGATTGCATTGAAGAAAATATATGGTGGTGATGCAAATGTGAAAAGAGCCAAAGCAAAAAGCCTAAGAGGACAATTTGACAAGATGAATATGAAAGAAGATGAAAACATTGCAAAATATGTTGAAAGAATCAAAGCAAGTGTAAGTGCAATTAGAGCTAGTGGAGGAACAATCTCTGATGAAACTGTTATAAGTAAGGTACTCAGAACACTACTCCCTATCTATGCAATAAGAGTATCAGCTATTCAAGAAAGAAGATGTGAAACAAACCACAATATAACTTTGGATGCTTTAGTTGGAAGATTGACAGCCTTTGAATTAGACAACTATGACAACTATGTTCCAAATTCCAAAAATATTGAGTCGACATTTGAGGCCAAGGTTTCACTAAAGAAGAACAAGAAAATAAAAGAAGTTCAGTCAGAAAGTGAAGAAGTATCAGAAGAAAGTTCTGATAGTGATCTTGAAATTGTAGAAGCATTACTTGCAAAGAAGTACTCTAAAGGGAAAGGTAAATATAAAGGTAAAACTCCTTTAATCTATTTTTCATGTGAAGAAATTGGACATATTGCAGCTAGGTGCCCAAACAAGCAAGTCAAGGAAGAGAAGAAAGGTCACAAGTACTATGGAAAAAAGAATTTCAAATCATTCAAGGATAAAGGTAAGAAAACATGTTTTATAGCTAAAGATTCTGATGATAGTGAAGAAGAAATTGTCTTTATTGCTATAAAAGATGAATCGGATGATGATGAAGATAAGATGGCACTTATTTCTCATATAAGCAAAGATGATATATGGATAATAGACAGTGGATGTTCACACCACATGACTGGTGACAAGACAAAATTTGAATACCTAGAAGACTGTGATAGTGGCAATGTAAGATTTGGAAACAACGAACCTTGTTGTATAAAAGGAAAAGGAACAATCTCATTAACCAAAGAACTCATATGTGATAATGCTTATTGGGTAGAAGGACTAAAACATAATCTTCTAAGTGTAGCACAGCTAATCAACACTGGTTTCAAGGTTGAATTCATGAATGGTCAAGCAAGACTGCTGGATGAAAAAGGAAAACTCATTGGATCAGGCAAACAAACAAAAGGTAACTTATTTTATCTTGATCTCAGTGAATATTCATGTTTTATTGCTCAAATTGAAGAAAGTTGGCTATGGAACAAAAGGTTATGTCATGTGAATTTTGATAACATGATAAAAATAAGCAAATTCAAGAAGGTAAGAGGCATTCCTACTTTGAAGAAACCTGATACTGGTCTATGTAAGAATTGTCAGATTGGCAAAATGAGTAAAACTAGTTTTAAGAGTAAGAACTATCAGTCTAAAGAAATTTTGGAAATTGTGCATACTGATTTATGTGGACCTATTGGAATACAAAGCTATACTGGAGATGAATTCTTTTTTCTTTTCGTTGATGATTATTCTAGAATGATGACTGTTATGTATTTAAGAGAAAAGTCAGAAGCATTTGAAAAATTCAAATGGTACTTGGCAAGAGTGGAAAAGGAAACAGGGAAAAGATTGAAATGCTTAAGATCAGACAGAGGTGGTGAATTCATCTCCCATGATTTTAACAACTTTTGCATTGAAAGAGGAATCAAAAGATAGGTATCAGCTCCTAGAACTCCTGAGTAGAATGGAATAGTAGAAAGAAGAAATAGATCTATTATGGATTGTGCAAGGACTCTAATGATAGAAAAGAAGATCACTATAAAGTACTGGAAGGAAGCTATCAGCACTGCAGTTCATACCTTGAACCAAGTACAATTGAAGAAAGACACATTCAAAACTCCTTATGAATTATGGTATGGCTATAAACCCAATGTAAGTTACATGAAAGTATTTGGTAGAAAATGTTATATCTTAAAAGAATCTAGAAGAGATAAATTTGATGTGAAAAGTGATGAAGGAATATTCCTAGGATATTCTAGCAAAAGCAAGGCATACAAATGTCTGAATTTGTCTACTCACAAAGTCATAGAAAGTATACATGTAATATTTGATGAGTTTGCAGAAAAGACTAAAGAAGAAAGCAAAAGGGAACTTGAAAACTACAGAAGATTCATTTACATTGAACCTGAAACATTGGCAGACACAACTATCAATGAGGAAACTATATCTACCGAGCTGAGCACAATAACCAAGTCATAGGAAGAAGTTCAAACCGAGTCATAGGAAGAAGTTCAAACTGAGTCACAGGAAGAAATTCAAACTGAGTCTCAGCCTGAAGTTACCAAGCAAATATCTACCGAGCCTGAGCAACCTGAAGAAGAGATCCTAGAAGACAACAACATGACTCATTCAAAAAGCAAGGAACCTACACTAGCCAAATATGTCAGAAGACATCATACACCAGATCAAATTATTGGAAACAAATCAAATGGTGCTATGACAAGAAGCAAGCTAAAAGGTACATGTCTTCTTACTGATTTTAAACCTAGAAATATCAAAGATGCATTGAATAATGAAAGTTGGATTGAAGCAATGAATGAAGAATTAGAACAAATACAAAAGAACAAAACATGGACTCTTGTACCTAGACCTAAAGATAAGAATGTAATTGGAACAAAATGGGTATTCAGAAATAAGCTGAATGAAGATGGTCAAGTATCTAGAAACAAAGCTAGATTGGTATGTAAAGGTTATTCTCAAGAAGAAGGTATAGATTATGGTGAAACTTTTGCTTCTATTGCAAGATTAGAAGGTGTAAGAACTCTACTTGCCTATGCAACACATAAAGGATTTAAGGTATATCAGATGGATATAAAATCTACATTTCTCAATGGAATTCTTGATGAAGAAGTCTACATTGAACAACCTGAAGGTTTTGTTGATCCAGATAAAAAGGACATGGTCTGTAGGTTACACAAAGCATTGTATGGTTTGAAACAAGCTCCTAGAGCATGGTATGAAAAACTCCATAACTATTTGATTCGGATTAATTTCAAAAGAGCCAATGATAATAGCAATCTGTATATTAAAGAAGGACCGGATGACAAAATTGTATTGGCAGAAATATTTGTAGATGATACTATATTTACAGGGAATGATGATCAGTGCAAAGAATTTTTAGAGCAGATGAACAAAGAATTTGAAATGTCTATGTTTGGTTTAATAAAATTCTTTGTTGGTCTTCAAATTCAGCAAAGCAAGAATGGTATATACATTACTCAATCTAAATACATTAAGGAAATACTTAAGAAGTTTGGTATGGAAGATTTAAAACCAGTTGGTACACCCATGTGTATTGGACTGAAACTTACCAAAAATGATGATTCAAAAGATGTAGATCAGACCTTATACCGATCTATGATTGGAAAATTGTAGTATGTAGTACATACAAGACCTGATATTGCCTTAGCAGTCGGTATAGTAGCTAGATTCTCAGCAAAACCTAAGGAAAATCATATGATGGAAATCAAAAGAATCTTAAGATACTTAAGAGGAACTGAAGAATATGGTTTGTGGTATAAATTTGGAGGCAATCTAGACTTAAATGTGTTTACTGATGTTGATTGGGTAGGGAACATTGATGACAAAAAAAGTACAAGTGGTGGAGCATTTTTTCTTGGAAAAAGACTGGTATCTTAGACCAGTAAAAAGCAAAATTACACATCTCAATCCACAGCTGAAGCAGAATATGTTGCTGCTGTAGTAAATTATTCAAATATTGTTTGGTTTAAATAGTTATTACAAGGTATGAAGTTGAAATCAAAGAACCAGTTGTTATATTTTGTGACAATACTAGTGCAATAAACATTTTGAAGAATCTAGTAATGCATTCCAAAACCAAGCACATTGCTATTAAATATCACTTTGTCAGAGAATTGGTATAGGACAAGGAAATTAGATTACAATATATTCATACAAAAGAGAAGATTGCAGACATTTTCACCAAACCATTACCTAAGGATGCATTTGTGTATCTAAGAGGTAAGTTAGGGGTCATTCCCCTATCCGAGGCTCACTAAATACAGTTTTAGTGATGCATCAACCAGAACATGATTGAAAATCAACATGTTGATGCAGCATATTCAAGGAATCATTGCATATGAATTAGTACTTGAGGTACATTAGTTTACACCGGTAATATGTGAATTGTCTTTCGCATGTGTTGTCAAAGAGGGAGTGTTTGCTATGTCTTTGCTATTAATTCAAGAAATTTTCATAGTCAGAAGGAAGAGTTTTTAAGAAAAAGGAAGTTTGCTGACAGAGGGAGATTTGAATCTGAACCGAGCTAATTCTTTCAAATTTCTTATGCTATGACATATTGTGTTGCCATCAATGCCAAAGAGGGAGATTGTTGGAAACAATTATCTGAAGGAAATTTCTACTCAAATTATGTATTGTCTCTGATGTCACACAATGTCATAGTCTGCAGCATTCAGTACCTACCGAGCTCAGTCAGTCTACCTATCAGTAAATTTAGTGCTTACCGAGTTCACTCGGTTATTAAAGAAAAATCAGTGTCTACCGAGTCCACTCGGTTATCAAAGAAAATTTAGTGTTTACCGAGTTCAGTCGGTTGTCAAAGGAAAGTTAGCATCTACCGAGTTCAGTTGGTTATCGAAGAAAAAGGATTGTTAGTGTTTACTGAGTTCCCTCGGTCTCCGAAAGATTGTAGAAAGTTATGGTCACCGAGCACTGTCGGCCCTTGAAGGATTTTTGCAAATAAAGTTTTCTTAATTCAGCTGACTGTTATACTAAGTAATGTCAATTTGACAAATCTAAAATCATATAAATAAAAGGTCAAATGTGAAAAATAAACAAGAAACATAGCAGAAGATATATAGAAGAAAAAGTAGGAAAGGTGTGTGCGAATTTGTGAAGGATGATCAGATATCCTTGAGGAGTAGCAGAGATACATTCAATCAGGAAGGATCACACTTATACAGAACAGAGATCTGTAATCAACAAGGTAGTTGTATTATTATACAGGTCATTTTCAATGTTACCTTTTTATCATTGTAACAGTGAATTCTAAATCTCTTAACCGAGTTGGTTTAACAACCATATTGTAAATCCTCTAACAAGGTGACAATTCCATTGAATTGTTCTCAAGACCTCTTACCAGGCCACTCCTAGCAAGGTGATTAAATCCTCTAACAAGGTCACACCTAACAGTGTGTTTTGTAACCTTTTATCGGGTTGGCTTCTAACCAGGCATCACTTCAGAAAAGTGAAAATCAATATCTAGATACATTGGTGGTTTTTCCCATATTGGGTTTCCACGTTAAATCTTGTGTCTCTTGTGTTCTTAATTGCTATCTTAATCATATACAAGTGCTGATGAATATCTAAAAGATAATTTTGCTAATACTTTCTGCATCTTCAAAGTTACTGCAATCTATTTTACCGAGTGTTAAACAGATAATATTCATTAAGATATCCTAAGGGATCTGGAAAGAAATAATAGTGAAGTGTTTTATGATTGACTGATTCTTCCCCCCCCTCTCAGTCACTTCATCCATATTCCATCAGTGTTATTAAAACATTCCATTCTCCTTCATTCAATCAATCTTGAATTTTGTCAGTCGTTAGATCATCATAAGAAATATTATCTTCTACCTCAGAATCATAAACAATTATCTAGCTCATCATTTCAATTGACTGTTATAAAATTTAATTGTTTCTTTCACTCAGTCAATATAAAAATGCATTGGTGATTACCTGCTTGGTTAATACTATAATTAGTATACACTACACTAGCTCGACGTATATAGAAATCTTCATTTACCGATCACACAAACTTGTTTAGTCCTAATCTTCAATCCATAAAAAAATCATGGAATACAATCAAGTCATCAACATGATGCCATAGACTCATCAATAAGTTACCCAATGTATATCATATCCATATCTTTCATATCCTTCTCATCTTTTTGTAGGTATCTCATTCCTTTACCATTTTCCTACTTTACATGTTTGTAACCATCATGATAAGTACAGTCAAAGCTAGTTGACATTAATGACACTACATTGATTGATTTATTTGTCTTACATATACTTTAGTAGCTTGATAATCATCAATCACTATCTTTTAATTATCCATTTTTCCTTCAAGATATTCAATTAGTTGTAGGATATTAATCTCTCCCTTTGGCATTGATCGAAACACAATATGAAATATTCCATAGAATACCAAATATTTGTTCTACAACTCTATAAATAAATGTTGTAACTTGGTAATCTCTCCCTATCTTGTATGTTTAATATTTTTAATCACTAGACAACATTAATATCTCCAAGTGGACTCTTCCTATGGATTTGATCATCTTCACTCCTCATTTTCTTCATCTCCCTCTATTTTAATTTTATCCATTTTTTTATTTCATTGATTCTTTTCTCCCTTTGACAACAATTCCAAAATGAATAAACAAATCTTTAGTAGACAAAATATTATCTCTGCTGTTCAATTTAGATCAAGTACCTTTCATGTACCAATATGTAGGGCTAGTTTATTCTCCATTTATAGCTTTCACAACCTGAGGAGGCCTAAAGTGTGAACAATTTGCATCAACATCATTTGATATTATAATAAAGTATAGGTTGATGTAACCTCCTAATCACCTTAGTGATCGACAGACAGGGGATGGACCCCTAGTCTAGTCCTCAAGCACTATAATGTATCCTTAGGTAAGAGTTTAGTAAATATATCTACAAGTTTTTATTTTGATTTTACAAACTCCAATTTCACTTGCTTTTCTTGTACTTGTTCCCTCAAGTAGTGATACTTTATAGATATATTCTTTGTCTTTCCATGGATCACTGGATTCTTAGAAATATTTATAGCACTGGTGTTATCACAATATATTATCATTGGGCTAGTGATCTCTTCATTCATACCTTTCAAAAGTTGTTCAATACATTCAATATTGAACAATTTGCAGCAACAACAACATATTTTTCTTTGACAATGGACTGAAAAATGCATCCTTGTTTCTTTCTTATCCAAGTAACTAATCTTTCTCCCAAAAAGAATGATCCACCAATAGTGCTCTTTCGGTTATCAATGTTTCCAACCCAATCTGCATCTGTGTAAATATTTAGTTCAAAATTTCCCTCTTTTTTGTACCATAGACCATAGTTTCTTGTACTTTTCAGGTATCTCAAAATTCTTTTAACAATAGTTATATGTGATTCTTTAGGATTTGCAAAAAAAATTTCTACAATTCCAATTACATGTGCAATATCTGGTCTACTATGCACAACATACATCAGCTTACTAATCATTGATTTGTATAATGTTTGATTTACCTCAGTTGACTGATCATCCTTTGATAATTTGCATCTTGTGATCATAGGTGTACCAAATAGTTTTAAATCTTACATACCAAAGGTCTTCAACACTTCTTTTATATACTATGATTGTGTGATGAACATACCTTCATTTTGTAGTAGAATTTAAAAACCAAGAAAGAATTTAATATCTCCAAACATTGAGATTTCAAATTCTTTTCTCATTTCATCATCAAATGATTTTCATAGATTATCATCTCCTCCAAATATGACATCATCAACAAAAATTTCAAAAATAAGAATCTTATCATCAGTTTCCCCTTTTAAGTATAAGTTGTTGTTGTCACTTTTTTTTAAAAATCAAATACTAATAATATAGGAATGCAGTCTTTCATACCATGCTCTTGTGCTTGTTTTAGTTCATATAGTGTTTTGTGCAACTAACATACCATTTTTTTCTGATTTGGATCAACAAAACCTTCAGGTTGTTCATTCTATACCTCTTCCACAGGTATTTCATTCAAAAATGAAGATTTGACATCCATTTCATAAACTTTAAATCCTTTATACACAGTGTATAAAATCATATTATAACTCCTTCAAGTATAGAAACTGGTGCAAATGTCTCGCCATAATTAATACCTTCTTCTTGTGCATATCCTTTGCATACAAGTCTTGCCTTATTCCTAGTGACTTGACCACTTTCATTCAACTTGTTTTTGAATATCCATTTGGTTCCAATTACATTCTTATCATTCAGTCTTGGTACCAATGTCAATATTTTGTTTTTCAGTAATTTCTCTATTTCTTCATTCATGGCTTTAATCCATTCATCATTTTCAAGTGCATCTCTAACATTTTTAGCTTTAAATTCACAAACTAAGCATGTATTGTTTATCAACTTACTTCATGTCATCGTGCCATCTATCTTGTCTCCAACAATCTGATTTTGTGGATAGTGTCTCCTCACAAAATTTTCAAGTACATTCTCTATTCTTGGTTCTTGATTTGGTGTAGGATCAAGATCTTCCTCAGTAATTGTTTCCTAATTCTCAATTTGTATAGGCTGATGCTCAGTATCATTATTCTATTGCTCAATAATGTCAGGTTGTTGCTTAGGTAGAGTTTCTGGTTGCTCAATGTATGTGAATCTACAATATTCTTCTGGTTCCCTTTTTCTTTCTTCATCATTTGTCTCAGTAAACTCATCAACCCTCACATTTGCGCTTTCAATCATTTTGTTAGTAACATTAATCAAATGTTTGTAAGCTTTTCTTTTATTAGAATATCCTAAGAATATTCCTTCATCATCTTTTGAATCAAATTTCCCATTTCTATCATCATTCAAGATGTAACATCTACTTCCAAATATTATAAAAAACTTACATTCAATGTGTAACCATACCATAACTCATAGGGTGTTTTGTTTGAATATTTCTTTAGTTGTACTTGGTTTAATGTGTATACAATAATACTAACATCTTCTCTCTAGTATATCTATGCAACATCTTTTTCAATCATTAGTGTTCTGGCACAATCAACAATAGATTTATTCATCCTTTCAACAATTCTATTCTAATGTGGTGTCCTCGGTGCAAAAACTTGTCTGTTAATTCCATGCTCATTACAAAAATTGGTGAACTCATCAGAAATATACTCACCACCTCTACTAATCTTAATCATTTCAAATCTTTTCCACTTTCTCTTTCCACTTTAGCTTTAAACCATTTAAACATCTTAAAAACTTTATATTTTTCTTTGAAAAACATAACAGTCGTCATCCTAGAGTAGTCATCAACAAATAAGATGAAATATATGTCCCCATAATAACTCTAAGTTCTCATAAGACCGCACAAGTCGGTATGAACCAATTCCAAAATAACATTAGATGAATAGTTTTTTCTCTTAAAACTAGCTTTTGACATTTTTCCCATTTGACATTGTTTACACATGACATGGTTAGGTTTAGATAATCTTGGTAAGCCTTTAACTCTCATTTTCTTATTGATTTTAACCATGTTGTCAAAATTTACTTGACATAGCCTTTTGTACCATAACCACACATCTTCAGTACTAGCCAATAAACAAGAAGTTTTAGCATTGTCAAGGTAAAATAGATTACCTTTAGAGTGTTCACTAGTACTGACCAATTTTCCAGTCTCATGATAGATTTTCACCTTTCTATTTTAAAATGAAACTCGGTGACCTATGCTATTCACTTGTGCTACACTCAAAAAATTGTAGTTAAGTCCCTTCACCCAATATGCATTCTCACATATGATCTTATTGTTCAACAAGATAGATCCTTTACCTTTTACTAGACAAGGTGTATCATTTCCCATTTTGACAGATCCACCATTATAATGTTCAAGGTATTCAAATTTGTCTTCATCACCAGTCATATGAATTCATTCCGCCATTTCTGGCACCCACCGTGGGGCCCTGAAATGGGTTTCCCTTCATTTCTATCAATTTTCTATCTTTTGAGGATAAGGGTTTCAAGGGTTTTGGCACTTTTTCTATCAAAGTTGTCCATACACAGTGATTTTTATCATTCTATCCGTACTTCTGTACATCTTTGTATGAATTCTCATGCGATATTTCACTTGCGTCGTGCGAGATTTCTTTTTGTGTCGCGTGAAATTTCACTGCTGTCATTTTTGTGCGCGAAAAATCACTTTCTCGCACGAGACTGCAGTTCCTCAAGTGAGACTTTATCTTTTATCACGCGAGACTCCACTTCCTTGTGTGAGGCTTCATATTTTTGTCACACAAGATTGTACTTCCTCACGCAAGACTTCATCCTTCATCACGTGAGATAGTACTTCCTCGCACGAGACTTCATTCTTCACCGCGCAAGACAGTGTTTCCTCGCGCGGGACCGCATTCTGCCTCGCACGAGATTTTACTATAGAGACATATAATTTGTAGATTTGTACTTTCAGATTATTGATTTCTAACGTTTACAGTTTTCTATTGATTGGTCTTGATTTTGTACTTTCAGATGTGTGCTAAATTCTGGATTGCAAAGCATTGGACCTAAGGTATTCTTCTCAAGCTGATAATATTTCAATTTGGATCCTAAAATAAATCTCTTATGTGTCTGGCTTGTGTGCATCCTTTCATGCTTTTATCTATTTCTACACACTTGCATAATTGATACTAGGTTGTGATCCCTTAAGGATTCATTAAGTAGTCTTAGAATACTTGTGATTGATCTTGATTGCTATCTTGGGTTATTGGACTTGCTAATCCACCAGCCCCTCATTTCTGCCCCATGGTTGCAATCTCAGTGCCATAAAGGGGAGGGGTCAATAGGATAGAAGCGTTAAATGTTCCACTTGGCAACCCTTTTGTGCTTTTAGGAACTCACTTGTTTTCTAAGTTGGGGACTCATTTTTAGCTTGTGTGAGGTGTTAAGTGTTCCACCTTGTGGACTCATCTCATATTTGCTTTAAGCGTTAAGTGTTCCTCTTTGTACTTCTTGGATGCTTTTGGTAGATTTGCTTTCGGGAATATATCTGTGCTCACATAGTAATTAGGCCCTATGAACACTATTCATGATTCTTGAGAGATTGGATTCCTAGCGAAATCTTTCTTGACAACAGAATCCTTGTAGGTAGGGAGGATACTTAATGCGTTTCACATTCAACTTGGTTAGTGAGTCTTCTCTTATTGATCAACACATTCTCTCTCCAGAGAGGTTGATAGATCACGTGGGGTTGACATCACGAGCTTTGGTGAATCAAAATTGGTTAGTGCATCTTCTCTTATTGATTGATACATTCTCTCCCTGGAGAGGTTGATAGATCATGTGGAGTTGATATCACAGACCTTGGCGGAACAAAACTTTGTCTTAGCGTGTCGGATTAATCTACTTGCTTTCTTTGGGTTAAAAGTGAAAAGGTGTCAAAAACCTTAGATCTGGAGCCAAGTCCCCTTGTGGTATAAATCTATGAGTCACCTTTAGAGAGGGTTAACCGTAGCAGACAATCCCTTCACAGGGCAAACTGTGTTGACGGAACCTCAAGCGGTAATAGCCATTTTTGCCATGGTAGTGACAACCGCTATATAAATGTCCTTGTGGAAGAAATCTCCATGGGTATGGTTCATTGTTGGGTTGTCAGATCTCCCTAGCAGCTCTTGAAGATTAAGTTCTCGGACTGTGTCAAAACCCTGGTGCACCAGGATTGGAGTTCACCCCTTTGGATCATAAAAGTTGCAGAGTCAAACCATTACTAAAAACCCTAGAGAGGCCAATTTTTCATTTTCAGGTATATGTGTGTTATTGCAAAACTTTTCAGAACATACACAATTAGTACTCTCAGGGATTAGCATAATTTGGTCACTTGATTGTTCATGCACAAGGTTGCTTTTGCCCTTGTTCATTATTTTTAGACGTGCTTGGAATCACTTGCTTGCTATTCTGCGTGCTTGTTTATCTACTTGGCTATTAAAAATGATCAAATCTGGTATAACCTTCAAAATCTAGATAGTATAATTTGCAAAAAATCCAGAACTGAAAACCTTAAATTTTGCAAAAAATTGACGTAAAATTCTTTCTGGAGTCAAAAGTCATTTCAAGAAGCCAAAAGTCGTATGACTTTTTGTCAAATGTCATTTCAGTATAGCCCATATGTCATATGATTGAGAACCCAGTGTTGTACGAGTTTTCAAACCAGCAAATTCAAGAAAGTCAAAATCCTGTTAGCAACTGTCGTACAAGTTTTGTCAATTGTCATTTCATTGCTACCCAACTGTCGTACGAGTTTAGCAACTATCGTTTCATAGACTACCCAGTGTCGTACGAGTCTGCAGAGTGTCATTTGGAAAAATTTGGGAGAGTTGTAAAAAATTGTCAAATTGCAAGATATCTAATGTTTCCAGCCTAGTTCCAGAATCTGTCAAACAAATCACTGTGTCAGGAATAGAGCAGTAGCTATTGAGAATCAGTACACATGTCTCAAAGAATCAGTACACATGAGGAAGAAATTTTGATCACCGCTATGAGGAAACAGCTGCATGCTATGCAAGTTGAACTTAACAATCTTAAGAAAGAGAAGGAATCTAAAAAGTTCTCCATGGAGGCCCTTCACCCTTTTCCATTTGATAAAGACTTGTACATGTCACCATGCCCCCAAACAAAATTTGAGCAATATGATACCTCTTCAACGGAGAGTGACACATCTAGCTTTGGAGACTATGATGACTATGACAACAGACAATGTAGTGATACCTATGACACCTCTGTTCCTAAGAGTCCTCCTCATCATTCATTCCTGCTTACTACAAATGGGCCGTCACATTGGATAGATCATGATGGTGATCCATATGATTCTAATTTTGAAAGAGACTTTGATGGCTTTTGTGGACAATACCTTGATGATGATCCATCTACTACTGCTGAGGACTATAAAATGCATCGTGCTAGCTTGAAACATCAATACTATAAGGATCTCTCCTCTAAGAACTCTCAGGCTGAAAATAAAGATTACACTCTCAAGCAAGATCATGTTAATGTTGGACCTTTGTCTTGTGATGGTTCCCTTCCATCCCCTACTTCCTCCAATACCCATACATTTCCTAAAGCTTTCGAGTCTTTCAAATCTTTCACAGAACCTTCATCTGACACAAGCCCTGATACTTTTCATGCAGTTCCCTATAGTTATCCTCCAAGGCTACCTCTTAAAGAAACTCAAGCTAACCTTCACTTGGCTGCAAATACTTTCAATAATGCTAAACTAAAGAGCCTAATCCTTTATGTTCTATAATCCCTACTTCAGCTAGTCCTCCACCATCTCTCCCAAAGTCTTCCATACAATCCCAACATGCTTCCTTGTCCTTAGAAGTGGCTTCATGTCAAGAGGACTCTAAAAATGATGAAGAAAAGAACATAAAGAAAGATCAAGATGAAGAACCCTCCATGTCATCCACTCCTTTTTCTGATGTCTCTTATCTGCCTCAGGGTTCTTTTGATCCTATAAACCCTTTTTCATGCATTCCACCATGTCTTAAGTCTTCTCCTAAGCAAGATCAAGCTACTACTTACACTGTTGAGCTTATTGACAATCAAAATAACCTTACTACACTTGTGCTTTCCAAAGATGATACTTCCATTAAGGTTGTTAAAAATGGTGTTGTTACTTCCAATGTTGAGCCTATTGAAAATCAAGAGAAAAATTATACGCTTATGCTTTCCAGAGATCCTTGTCAAGATCAAATTCTTCCATCTTCTTGTTCTACCACTCCATGTTCATTTCCACTTTCTACTCTTCCTAAATCTTTGCAAGCTTTGAACAATCCTATCAAAGAAGGTGCTCATATTCAAGATGTACTTGATCCTATTGAAAATTCTAATTCTCACTCTGAAGATGCTGATATCCTTGGTTGTCATATAGATGCTGATGAACTTATTGATTATCCTTTTGCATCTTCCACTTCCATCCTTGGACCTCATCCACCACTACAAAGATCTTCACGTCTTCCTTCCATCTTGGGTCCTTATGTCCCTTCACTTTCCCCTCCTAACTCTCCTAATTTTCCATCCATATTGGGTCCTTACATCCCTCCATCTCCCATCTTTCCTCAAGATCAACATAGATGCATACCCTTGAATCCTTTTCATCCACCCACCCATCTAAACTAGTCATATCCTCCCTCTTCCACAAATCCCAAGTCTTTTGGAAGTAACTTGAATGTTCAATACAAGAAAAAGAAGGAATGCAAGAATCCATAAAAAAAAAGAAGATCACCATGTCTCCTCTAATCGACACGGAGGCATAAAGTCAAAAGAGATATCTAAGAAAAAAACTACAAGACAAGTATGGGTTCCAAAATCCATCATTGAAGATATTCTCTCTAGATCATCAAAAGGAAATAAAAAGCCTACGGCTATATGGATTCCAAAGTCTCTCTTGAAAAAGTCTAGTGTTGAGAAAAAAGTGAAATTGACATTCAAGCTTCCAAAGGCTTCCACTTCATCTTCTTCCAAAAATATTTTTCCATTCCATGTGCCTAAACCACAACCTCTACTATCCATTCACCATATTCCTTCACGTATTCCTTCATTCATGTTTCCTCCACCCTCTCACCACCCTTCAAGGTGTTTGTTTATGTTGATCTTGCCTTCCTTTCCATCTACCCTTTCACAATCCTTCCATTCATTAACCTTCTACCTTCTATCCTTTTTCCTCATTTTCCTATTCCTCCTATCTTCCAACCTCACTCATTTTACATAAAACCCTATCCTCCATTTTTCTCTTCCATGTTCCTTTCCCTATCAGCATCTTTGAGCATATCATTTTGAATCCTTGGCATATCATGGTTTATCCTTTCAAGGAGAATTATCTAAAAAGCTTGCCTTCTTCCAAAAAAAAATGAAATGAAAAATTTAAAAAAATTGAAAATGTGCCTTGGTGAAAACCTGGAAACAGGCACCTTGGTAGCAAAAGTAAAGAGAAATAAATTCATCCTATGGTGAAAACCACTTCCTTGTGGCACCTTGGATAAGTACCATGATGAAAACCTGACAATCAGGCATCATGCGTAGTTCTTCTACATATTTCATCCATTCCATCTTTTCTCTTTGATCTTGACAAGGTTGACCTATACATGAACATTTGGCTATTTTGTGAGCTATCTTACGATGATCTTGTTTTCATTCCCTTCCTATTTAGCCTTCATATTTATTTTCCTCCATTCATTCTAGCCTTTCGCTATCCTTTTCCCCTTTGGTCTTGATCTAATAAAAAAAGAAAGAAAGAGTAAAACACAGTGCTATGAAGCCTCTTGACATGTCTACTCCTTTGGACTGCATCCTTTCCTACTTTGGCATTATGCTTTTGTGACTTATCCTATGCTAGCCTTTCATGGCTTGTCCAAGTGTGCTTTACATGAAAATTTTTCCCTAGCTTGAGTATTCTTGAGGAGTTCTCCCTTGAGGATTTCTTCCCTTCATTCTCCTTCATTCTCTTGTCTTCCATCTCTTCCACCAGCTTGCTAATCCTTCTTGTTCTCCACCTTGCTAAACATTGGGACTGCACGATATGATCTTGCTTGGGAGTTTGCAAATGGAAAAAGATGCTATCAAGTATACCAAGTATCAGAACAATTATCAGAACAAGTATCACAACCAGTATCAAAACAAGTATCATATACCTAGTATCAAAATCAGTATCAGAACCAGTATCAAAATTAGTGTTAGAACAAGTATCAGCACAAGTATAAGAATTAGTGTCAGAACAAGTATCATAACACCTATAGGGGCTACACCATTCTCTTTAGTTTATGGGTCTGAAGTGGTACTGCCTATTGAGGTTGAAATCCCATCACTTAGAATCAGAATGCATGGACTTGTCACTGATGAAGACTACAGAGTGTCTAGGTTACAAGAACTGGAATTACTAGATGAGCGCAGGCAAGTAGCGTATGATCATCTCAGAGTGTATCAGAAAAGAATGTCTAAAGGCTACAACAAAAAGGTCAGACACAAAGAATTTCAAGTTGGTGATCTAGTGTTGAGAGAAAATCCTAAAAATCAATCACATCGAGAATGCAAGGGGAAGTTCAAACCCAACTGGCTGGGTCCCTTTGTTATCACTACTACTTTTGGCTCTAGTGCCTATCAACTCTCAATGGTTGAAGGAGAATAGCTCCAAGAACTAATCAACGTTCTCCATCTGAAGAAATTCTACACCTAAGGCATTTAGTGCTTGGTAAATGTCCTGAAAAAATCTTAAAAATCAGAAAAAGTCTTGAAAAAATGAACATCTTGGTGAAAACCTAGCAATAGGCACCTTGATGATTCACAAAAAAATCAAAAAATATCAAAAGTACAAAAAAAATTGAAAAAATGAAAAATACAAAAAAAAAAGAAAAAAAAAGTGCCTTGGTGAAAACCTGGAAATAGGCGCCTTGGTAGCAAAAATAGAATCTCTGCCAAGATGGTGAAAACCTGGCAAATGGACGCCACTTGTTCCAAATGCTCCATCTATCAGTGCAGTCTTGGTCTTTCCCATCTTTCAGTCTTGCTTTGGTTTATGCATATCTCTCAGTTTATTTTTGCATTTCCAATTTTCAATAAGTCGGTCTGTACACCAATCAGCTTGAGCGTCTGTATCCTATCAATGTTCAAACTTGGGGGCAATCAATGTCATATCCTATGGCCTCCAATGTATCTTAGACATTTCCTATCCAGTCAGAGTCCTTTGAAGCTTCCAGTTGAGTCAGTCAGTCAGTCTCGTCTCCAGAAAGGATTTTGCATCTACAACAATCAAACATCAAAACTCAACTGAAAACAATTTGTGCTTTTCATGCTTTTATCTCCTTGTATGCTTGTTGATCCACATTGAGATTTTTGCATATTGTGTCCCTTCGAGCTCTTCAATGATGTCCTTTATAGGATTTAGAGAGTGATGACTGGGGGCATAATCTTTTCTTTGTCTTCTTCTTGTATGTGAAAATCTAACAACTTTGAAAATTCTAGATTAAAATGGTGTCCGACTATAAGAGCCTCTATCTTGAATTGGATGGCCATGCATACCTTGACCATTGATACCCAGACAATTCAAGGAAGTTTGATCTAACTATTGTCTTTTTGAAGTGAATTCTTTCTCCTACTATGAAACGCGATCTTGTCTAAGGAGGTGAACGATAAGGGGTCACTACAAGTAATTCACACTGGATTTAGAATGATCTTTTGATTATTTGATGTGTATGTTAAATGCAAGGCATACTCAGGTCATCACGACATTTATGTTTTGATGCTTGTAGAAATTGCTATATCAAAATGGACATGATATTTAGGTCATCCTGGCATTTATGCCTTGGTGCTTATATCTAATCCAAGATTTTGAAAATAAATCAATATTCATATGTCCATGGTTGTATAACTAGTGGGTGTTGTATTGATTCTTGCGCATACAAATCGATATTCATATGTCTATGGTTTCATAGCTAGTGGGCATTGTATTGATTTATCCGGTTACCTAAAAGTTCAATGATGATAACAAATCGACATATGATCAGTGACTAGGTCCTAGGTCTTAGGTTGCATTTTATTTTGCATGTCTCATTGCATTTTGCATGTTTGCATGATCTCACAATGATTAAATGAACTTCAATGCTTAAATGATTCTTCGAATCACATCTTCAAATCTAACAAGAGCTAAATCTCACATGAAGGTTCCTCCAATGAAATAGCAAGTAGAATCCTTTTTCGAGATCAAAATTCAAATCTGAGATCATTCATATTATTAACTACTTGCATATTCAACCTTCAATCTTCATAGAAATCCAGTATTCAACTTAACTGATTAGCTTACATCAAACTATCAAAAATTCAACTTGGTCAAACCTAGTCAACCTTGGTCTCCAAGACCTCTAAACGATGCAGAATGTGTTCTCAGACGTATATAACCACTTCTCAAATCAATTAACATGCTTCTAAACTATAATGCTGACTTTTCTTGTCAGATTTCAATTTTAATCCCTAAGGGGGCATGGTATTGCACATCATTCAAAGCCTACCAATCAAATCTATCAATATCTTTCATCAGTGATCAAGACAAACAATCACGTCTAGTTACTGATTCATCAAAAGTCCTCATCGCTCAGGGCAAATCTATCATCACTTGGGGCATATCAGATTCATCAAGATCCATTTCAATCTGGTATTCTCCTAATCTTCTAAACTGTATCAGTTTTTGCAACCATCAGATTATAGTGTTCTTTCCTTGGTTCTTCGGCAATTGAAGGATTTGGATGTGATACCTGCTAGTTCTGCTAAGACAATCGAGTCTAGAATGGGTCACTCACTTCTTATCAATCCTAAGGTTCAGAATCAGGCATTTTGACACTTTTTCGCAATCATAGGTTCATCGCTGCTACAGTGAACATTATCTTTGGTCATTCAGGACCTCCTATCTCAATATCTTTCAATCGGTTTCTATCTTGAGATCAGTTTATCTTTTGAATCAATTTCATATCTTTATCAAACATAGACTATCTTTGAACCACTGCACTTCACACAGTAATTCAAAGAGGGGCAAAATGTAATACCCCAAAAATGGGCTATAAGTTCATTAATCTCCTACATCTTCAATTCGAATGAAATCGACATCAAAGTCCCAACCTAAGGCACATCTAAACATCATTGAATCATAATTGATTATCTTAAATTTAGCATCGGGGAATATTCCTAGCAATATTCCTAATTATCTTAATTATCTTTAATTTAATGATTATTTGGCAATAAATCACATTTATCCTAAGTTTGATTAATTGAATATTTTCATATTTAATTAATTAGATTTAATATCTTTCCACTTAATTATTTAATTAAATTTAATTCTATCTATTATTAATTGTATTATTTAATTTTGACAATAGATCAAAATTCCTATCTTTAATTGATTAAATTCTTATTTAATTAATTAAAGAATGTTGTCATTATTTAATAATATAATTTTTAATAAAATTTTGGTAAAATAGTTAATTAACCCATAAATTAATTATTTTATTTCAAAAATCAGTTGAGTTGAGGATAAATCACTTTATTTATTTATTTAATTCTTAATTATTATGCATATTCAAAAGAAACAGTTAAACTCCAAATCAGAAAATCAATGCAAGTTATTAACTTTTTGGAACTCAACATCCTTTTGGAGTTCAAAAAGCTGATCTAAACTCTAATTTGAGTTAAAAAGCTATTTTTGCATGTTTTTGCATGATTTTGAGAATTAACTATCTTTCATTATCAGATAACTCAAAAATCAAGATGAGTTAATTTGAGTGATTTATGGCTTTTATCCATACACCTCCAAAGCCCTGGATTTCTATAAATTAAAGGCTCAGCTCTTCACAAATCATCTCATATTTTGCACAATCATGCTGGAGAATTGGAATTGCAGAATCAAAGCTCTTGCGAATCGACATCTTTGTGAGATCAATTTCAATTGCATAGTTTTTATATCATAGCATAGAATTTCATAGTTTTCATATCATTGTTAGAATCTTCATATCTAGATCATTTAGCATTCATTTCATATCAATTTTCAATAGCATTCATAGCATATCAGTTCATCATTCTTATTGCATAGAAAATATAAAAAATATAGATTAATTGCATTCAATCTCATATCTAGATCAATTGCATTCAAATCCTTCATTTAGGTGTCATCTAGGTCATTGATCTCGATTACAATCTGAGAACATCAATCTCGCACCTACTAGAAGGTAGTAAATCACTTGGTTAGATAGTTTTCAATTTTGCATGATTTCGATTATAGCTAACCTCTAATGTTTTACTGAAGTGTTGTGTCTACAGATCAGGTACAATTTTCACACACACAATAGGCACTATTAATAATCCAAGTATCATTCTTGCTAACTTTAAAAATGAGTGTTATTTCAAGATAACTTTCTTCTTCTTCTTAATCTTCTTTCAAAGCTACAAATACCACCTCAATGTCTTCATCAATGTTGGTGTCAGTGTCATCATCATCATCTACAAGGTAACATGCCTTCTTGCCTTTTTCTTTGTAGTCTTGGTTACTTCTTCTGTCATATTTTAGTTGCCTTTGTGTTCTTTGTTATCTCTCCTGTCAAAATTTCTTTCACCAAATCATTCATTGTCTTTGTCATCTTCTTTCTAGTTAGGAAATCTAGCTCCAATGTGGCCAATTTCTTTATAGTTAAATCATACCAAAGATAATTACCCTTTATATCTTCCTTTACCTTTTTGTAGTCTTCTAGCCATTAATGTTTCAATTTCATCAAGTTCATCCTCATCACTGTCACTATCACTCTCATTTCTTATCATGTCTTTACTGCTTGATTTACCAATTTTCAAGGATGAGATAAATGTAGACTACAAATTAGGAATAATGTTGTTATCAAAGTTACTCAACTCAAAATCAGTCAGTTTACCGATTAGACTATCAAGTGTAAGATGATTATCCAGAGCTGATCTCATTTCATGGATTGCAGAGACTCTAATAGCATAAGTAGGCAGCAAGGTTCTATGAATTTTACTTATAACAATGTCTTGTTCAATAATACCTCGTGCTCCTTGAATAACATTGACAATCTCCTTATATTTGGTTGTTGTATTATGAAATGTTTTCTCCTTCTTTCATTTTCATGTCATCAAACTTTCCTCTAAGACTATCATTTTTTCACTTAGCACATTTACATCTCCTTCCTGAACTAGAGAAAGTTTGTCCCACATTCATTTAGCAGAAGTGGATGTCTTGACATGTTGAAATTCAACATCTGATAAGGCAACAACAATCTTTATCATTGAGACACTATGTACATGTCTATGTCATATCTGATCAAGAGTAAAAGGTCTAGTTGGCTGGATAAATTCATTATCTAATTAGTATATAGAAGATTCTCCAATTTGAGATATATGCAATCTCATAATGTTTTTCCATGTCGATAAGTTATCTTTGTTCAAATTTGGCACCTCTCTCTTATACATCTTCACCATTCATTGTTCCTCTTTAACCTTCCTTAGAAGTTGCATTATTAACATGTTTCATTCTCCTTCATTCGATCAATCTTGAAATTTTTCAGCCATTAGATCATCATAAAAAACATCATATTCTACCTCAGAATCATAAACAATTGTCTAGCTCATCATTTCAGTTGGCTATTATAAAGTTTAATTGTTTCATTTACATTGTCAATATCATAATAAGTTAGTGATTACCTACTTGGTTAATATTATACTCAGTATACACTACACTAGCTCGGTGTATCCAAAAATCTTCATTTACTGACCAAACAAACTTATTCAGTCATGATCTGTAATACATAACAAAATCATGTAATACAATCAAGTCATCAACTTGATGTCATAGACTCATCAATAAGTAACCCAATGTATATCATAGCCATATCTTTCATATCCTTCTCATCTTTCTGTAGGTATCTCATTCCTTTACCCTTTTCCTTCTTTACATATTTGTAACCATTGTGATAAGTACAGTTGAAGATAGTTGACATCAATGATAATATATTGACTAATTTAACTATCTTACATATACTTTAGTAGCTCAGTGATCATCAATCATTGTCTTTCAATTATCTATTCTTTCCTTCAAGATATTCAATCAATTATAGGTTATCATTTTGAAGAACAAAACTCATGAAAAATGAGGGAAATGGAGGGAAATTAAGCTTCCAAGGCTCAACTTTGTTATCCAACCCTATTAAGTAGAACTTTCCTTAGCGTAGTAATTTAATTTAAACCTAGGACCAATTATGTTATTTGATTTTAAAGTAATTCAATCATGTTAATGGTATTTTTCTATCTTTTAGGGTCTGTTGGTGTTCTTTTTCCCCAAAGGTTAGATTGACATTAGGATTGATAGGGCCAATGTCACATTCACTCAACACTCCAAATCTGACAAGGAAAAAGGCCAACTGACAAGGATCAAAGAGAGATCCTTCTACACTTTGAACTCCACATCACTTAGGTGGGTATAACTCATCTGCACACACATACAACTTGAATCACACTACAGGCCTGTAGGTAACAAATTATGAAATGGTTCTCAAACTCTTGTAGGTATCCTATACCTCAATGAAACCAAGATTTAATGCAATAGCCCTACTTACATAGAATGAGTATGAAAACCAGAGACCTATCATAACAACATAAAAGGGAAAGGATGGAACTTAATGTAAATGATTTAAAAGATGGGTTGAAAGGACCCTTGAGATACCCTAAGTCCCTCATAGACCAGTGTCTTGTCCAATGGTCCATAGAGTCAAATACCCTATTGCAATAGAAAGCTATGAAACAAGAAGACAATGTATTCAATATGTTGATGCCTAACATCAATCACACACCATGACCAAACCTCACTTTAACAACCCACCTATGTATTCAAGTATGTTATCACCCATCCAAAGGTTTTTAACCCTCCCCTTAGAAGAGACCTATAAATAGATAACACATTGACCATCATCCAATGGAAGAGAAGCATCACATATCTTTGACACCTCAACTCATACATACATGAAAACTAATCCTAAACTAGTTATCTCTACGAAGACAACTCCACTTGCAAACACATAGGAAATGCAAAAAGAAAAATCAAACACCCTTGATGTATGATTAATGAATTTAGAATTCAAATGGAGATAGTTTGGTAATAGTAAGAATATACTAAATCCTCATACATAGACAAATCAACTACAATATATATCATATTCTCTGAACCAACAAAGGAAGAAAGAACACCCTATGTGCAAAGAAGTAAGAGAAAATATCTGCAGGAAAAGACCTTTCATGGAACCAAAAAGGAACCCTTAGGAACCAAGATTTTAGAACCCCTTTCTATTAAAAAAAAACACACTACTTATACCTCTAGTCACCTTGGAATCCTCAAAGAGGATGCATCAAACTTTGGGTGACTAGGGTTAGCGTTTCAACTACCCAATCAATAAAAAATTACATCAGAATTTATTGCAACGGAAGAGACACAGGCAACTCAGAGAAAATAAATCTCAAATAGATTTACAATCATGAAAATCTATGAGATCAGCATAGTAAACCAAGGAGTTGCCATGAAAACCAATCAAATCGGCCACTTGCAAACACTTTTCGAGCACAAAACCACACTTCACGGTACAACAAAACCCCCAACAATCGATCATGGCATCGTAGATCATACTGCATCCATTGGCACCACCAACCAAATCAAATATGGCTGAAGAAACCATAAAAACCAGTCCTTTCTATCACTGGAAACCATCAGAAAACTCAAATTTAAATTTCAACAGTCACTTCATGGTGCCAGAAGCAAATCGGTAGTCAATATTCAAACTTGAATCAACTTTAAGTCACGGCCACCAGATCTTTCACTTTTCACGGTCTTATGTCTTAACGTTAGTGGGACCCCAAGTCTCATTTAGCAAACATGCAACTAAAGGCTACCTCCAAGTCGTAGAAGACTTTATGTCACCGCCAATCTATTTAGAGAATACGCGAACACATGTTTGTTGAATTGCCACATCATTTAGAACACCACTATATTACTGCATGAATGAGTGAAACCTTAGGAAATTTGTTAGGGCTGCCAAACCTTTTTTGGAACCACCAAGCCATAGACCCACACATGGGCCTACAATTTTCCACCTATCATCATACCACTCACTGCACACTGCCCAATCACCTTTTCCATAGGACCCACTTACCTAAGCCTTCAAATGGAATGGCAGGCACATGATCTCATGGCTCTGACACAACCCATGAGATCATGCACCAACTATTGATCTGGTCCTTGTCATTGAAAGATTCAGGCCCACTGACAACAAATCCACATCATCTCTCTCGTCCAATAAAATTTTAACAAGTTAGCTCCAACTGTCAGAGGACCCACCTTCTTTAGTCACCTGAGGAAAGTTAAAATCAATGGTTGGTGCAAGATCTCATGGCTTTGACATGACCCATGAGAACTTACACCTGTCATTGATCTACTATAGATGTCAAGACCCTCTGACAAGTCAGAAACTAGGTCCCACTGACAACTGCCAAGTCATAACTATGTGGACCAATCAGAGACAAACACTTTGGCAGCACCTGGAAAATAGTCCCACTAACACAACCAATAAGAAAGTTCCATTTGTAACACCTGTTAGCGGACCCACAACCATCATCCTACACACCTAGAGAATCAGATAGCTAGCACATAATCTCAAGGGCTCAAAAGATTCTTTGAGATCATGCACTCGCCGTAGATCTTGAATCCTTGCCAACGTCACTGAAAGCCTAACCCCACCCTGTCGTGTAAGATGCCTCGATGAATCATGAACCACCACATTGTAATGGACTGACAAGAGGGCCCCTTTCACTTTTCCTCCTCAGCCATGAACAATTTTTACAGGTGCCAAATCACTATCCCTTCAACCACTTAGAAAATGCCAACTGTGCCACGTAGCAGTGGACCTGCCCATTTGAAGTGCTGTGCCATAAAGGAGAATCAACAACTGGCGTAAGATCTCATGCCTTTGACACACTCTATGAGAACTTATGCCTAGCATTGGATTGAGATGCTATTAGAAATCCAAGCCCAGGAAATATTAAAGACATCAGACTTAGGGAAATATTAAGCGCTAAGGACTTAGGAAAAATTAAGATGCCCAATGGTAGAAACTTAGGAAAATTAATAGCCAACCCCACAAGGTGATAAAATAAAAAGGCACATGCATTAAAAGGTTTTTAAGTGGCCTGAAAAAGTAATGAAAGATTAGAATAGGGCTAGGGAAAACTTAGGGTTTCCTTGCCAACAACTAGAATATGAATTTTTTGACAAGGGTTTAAGCCAGAGGCAAGGAAAAAGGGTGCAGAGACCAAGGAAAACACATAGCCATAAATTTTTGTAGACATAAACCATTTTTGAGGATTTTCTATTATGACAGGAAAATGGTCTAATAGTGGCTCTATCTGGGGATGATGGGTAACTTGTGCTCATGTAAGAATTCATAATTTCTGGGAGAGTATACCACCAACTAGACAAAACATAGGAACTTTCACAAAAACTAGCAACTAAACCAGGAAAATAGGAAGGGAAACACACAATAGAAAAGGGAAATATTTACAAGATTTACAAGGTTTGAAACTTTTTTTGGTGGCCCCTGGCCACTGAAAGAAAATCAGAGACTCTCTTGAATCAAAGGTCTGATTTTCATCCACATATGTGACCAAACACCTACAAATTTCATGACCATCTTTCTTCCAACATATGTGAATATTCATGGGCTAGAAAATGAAACCATAATGACCACTACCCATGTTCTTCCAGCCATAACCACATTCATACTCACACTCCAAGAAGTATGGGTCATTATTCAATTCTTGGTGATGACTGGGAACAAAAAATTGATCTAGTAATGCATAAAAAAATAAAGCATATGGAGCATCATGTATTACTAAAAAAGTACCTAGCTGAGAAGGACTTGGATCCTCTGATTTGCCTTCATACATTGCCTCAGCCACTAAGCAACTCGATTCCTCCATGATGTCTTCACTAACTGAATCATGAACCAAATGAAGGTCTCCTTCATAAATTTTGTGACAGTAGGACATTTGATCTACATCATCATCTTTGTCAAAAGAATTTATGTCCTAATCATTGAAGACACAGTCCTTAATACTGTAACCATCACTATCATATTTGGCAAAAGAAGGAAAGGTATTTGAACAAGAAACTTGTTCATCACTACAATCTCTATGACAAGGAAACACACTGTCATAGTCTTCAACCTCTTCTTTTGTAGAGTCACTACATGAGGGGAACTATAATATACATGGGTCCTTAGTGTCACTTTGAAAACTAGCCTCATTATCAGTGTCAAAGGATATATCATAGGGGAGCTGCAAATCAAAATCCATACCAGATGCATACCTTTGAAATTCTTCAACCAAGAGTGCTGAAATCTTTTCACTGCTCAATAGACTTTGGGCTTTGGTATCATTTTCTTTAGCCACATCCCTAGTATTGCAAACATCATCCTTGTTAGAAACAAGGATAGACATCTTTGGCCTTAGATCATCTTGTGTGAAGCAAACAATGCAGGAATCATCATCTACATCATACTCAATACTTTGCCCTTCACACAAAACATCATCATATTGGGAGAAGAAAATTTCCCTCTCATGTTGATAAGAAGAAAAATCTACTAACAAATAGGAAATATTATCAACCTCAGACTCATCTTCAACACTCTGATATGCATTGACCTCAATGTCAGCTTCATAACCAATATTCTCTACAAAATGAGAATCAACATTAGAAACACTGGCCTCCTCATGATCATCATCAGGAACCACTAGTCTTAGCAATCTTATGTCCTCCTCTAACTGCTAGTTCTCAATCTTCATCTTTGCTATTTCCTTCTTGAGAGCAGCATCTTTATCAAAATGCTCAATAAACTTCACTCTTAATATATCCCAAGAAGGGATTGAACATGAAGGCAAGGACAGGAACCACTTCCTTACACCATTAGAAAATGTCTACACAAGTAGCCTCATAGCAACATCTTCATGTTCAACATCCATCTCACCAAAAATACCCATGAGGTCATCTACATGCTCACTTGCAGAAATAGATCCACCAGCTAGGAATCTAGGCAAGCATTCCTCAATCTCAGTAGGGAACTCATTAGGGGCACCTTCAATGCCATCAAAACAAAAAGGTAGAACTTCACAAGGTCTCACTGTTTATCAGGGAATGCACTGATCAAATAGAGAACTCAGAGTCACCACTCAACATGTAGTGAGAAGATTTAGCAAATGTTTTTTACACTTTTAACTCTATGATCACATAACCAGACTCTGGGATAGTTCAGCAAAGCAAGGAATTAGATATCTTAAACTTGATGTCATTTATCATTCCCCAGCAGAGCCACCATCTTGTTGGTGTTCTTTTTCCCCAAAGGTCAGATTGACATTAGGATTGATAGGGCCAATGTCACACTGACTCAACACTCCAAATCTGACAAGGAAAAAGGCCAAATGACAAGGATCAAAGAGAGATCCTTCTACACTTTGAGCTCCACATCACTCAGGTGGGTATACCTCATCTGTGCACACATACAACTTGAATCACACTACAGGCCTGCAAGTATCTGATTGTGTAATGGTTCTCAAACCTTTGTAGGTATCATGTACCTCAATGAAACAAAGATTTAATGCAATAGCCCTACTTGCATAGAATGAGTATGAAAACCAGAGACCTATCCTAACAAAATAAAAGGGAAAGGGTGGAACTTAATGTAAATGATTTAAAAGATGGGTTGAAAGGACCCCTAAGATACCCTAGGTCCCTCATAGACTAGTGTCTTGTCCAATGGGCCACAGAGTCAAATACCCTATTACAATAGAAAGCTATGAAACAAGAAGACAATGTATTCAATATGTTGATGCCTAACATCAATCACACACCATGACCAAACCTCACTTTAACAACCCACCTGTGTATTCAAGTATGTTATCACCCATCCAAAGGTTTTTAACCCTCCCCTTATAGGAGACTTATAAACAAATAAAACATTGACTAGCATCCACTGGAAGACAAGCATGACATATCTTTGACACCTTAGCTCATACATACATGAAAACTAATCCTAAACTAGTTATCTCTATGAAGACAACTCCACTTACAAACACATAGGAAATGCAAATAGAAAAATCAAACACCCTTGATGTATGATTAATGAATTTTGAATTCAAATGGAGATAGTTTGGTAATAGTAAGAATATACTGAATCCTCATACATAAGACAAATCAACTACAATATATAGCATATTCTTTGAACCAACAAAGGAAGAAAGAACACCCTATGTGCAGAGAAGTAAGAGAAAATCTCTACAGGAAAAGACCTTTCATGGAACCAAAAAGGAACCCTTAGGAACTAAGATTTTAGAACCCCTTTCTATAAAAAAAAAAAACACACTACTTATACCCCTAGTCACCTTGGAATCCTCAAAGAGGATGTATGAAGCTTCGAGTGACTAGGATTAGGGTTTCAACTACCCAATCAACAAAAAATTACATCAAAATTTATTGTAGGGGAAGAGACACAGGCAACTTGAAGAAAATAAATCTCAAACAGATTTGCAATCATGAAAATCTGCGAGATCAACATAGTAAACCAAGGAATTGCCATGAAAACTAGTCAAATCAGCCACCTACAAACACTTTTTGAGCACAAAACCACACTTCACGATATAAGAAAACCCCCAACATTCGATCATGGCACCCTAGATCATACTGCATCCACTGGCACCACCAACCAAATCAAATCCAATAGAAGAAACCATAAAAACCAGTCCTTTCTATTGCTGGAAACCCTCAAAAAACTCAAATTTGAATTTCAATAGTCACTTCATGGTGCTAGCAGCAAATCGGCGGTCAATATTCAAACTTGAATCAACTTTAAGTCATGGCCACTAGATCTTTCACTTTTCATGGTCTTACATCTTAACTTTAGCGAGACCCCAAGTCTCATTTAGCAAACATGCGACTGAAGGCTACCTCCAAGTCACAGAAGACTTTATGTCACCGCCAGTCTATTTAGAGAATACGTGAACACATGTTCGTTGAATTGCCACATCATTTAGAGCACTGCTATATTACTGTGTGAATGAGAAAAACCTTAGGAAATTTGTCGAGGCCACCAAACCTTTATCGAAACCGCAAGCCATAGACCCACACATAGGCCCATAATTTGCCACATGTCACCATACCACACGCTGCACACTGCCCAGTCACCTTTTCCAAAGGACCCACCTACCTAAGCCTTCAAATCAGATGGTAGGCGCAAGATCTCATGGCTCTAACACAACCCATGAGATCATGCACCAACCATTGATTTGGTCCTTTTCATTAAAAGATTCAGGCCCACTGACAACAAATCCACATCATCACTCTCATCCAATAAAATTTTAACAAGTCAGCTCCAACTATAGAGGAACCACCTTCTTTAGTCACCCGAGGAAAAGTAAAATCGATGGCTACTACAAGATCTAAGAATTTAAGCCCATCATTGATCTACTATAGATGTCAAGACCCTCTAACAAGCCAAAAACCAAGTCCCACTGACAACCACCAAGTCATAACTATGTGGACCAATCAGAGATGAAGACTTCGGCAGCACCTGGCAAATTGTCCCACTGACACAACCAATAAGAAAGCTCCATTTGTAACACTTGTCAGTAGACCCACAACCGTTGTCCTATACACCTAGAGATTTGGATGGATAGCTTATAATCTCAAGAGCTTAAAAGATTCTTTGAGATCATGCACCCATCGTAGATCTCAAATCCTTGCCAACGTCATCGGAAGCTTGACCCCACCCTGTCCTGTAAGATGCCTCCATGAATCATGAACCACCATGTTGCAAAGAACTGACAAGAAGGCCCCTTTGACTTTTCCTCCTTGGCCACAAACAATTCTGATAGGTGCCAAATCACTGTCCCTTCAAACACGTAGAAAACACTAATTGTGCCACATAGTAGTGGACCCGCCTGTTTGAAGTACTGTGTCATAAAGGTGAATCAATGGCTAGCGTAAGATCTCATGCCTTTGACACACTCTATGAGAACTTATGCCCATGGTTGGATTGAGATGCTATCAGAAAGTTGAGCCCAGGAAATATTAAAGACATCAGGACATAAGACTTAGGGAAATATTAAGCGCTAAGGACTTAGGAAAAATTAAGACGCCCGATGGTAGAAACATAGGAAAATTAATAGGCGACCCCGCAAGGTCATAAAGTAAAAAGGTACATGCATTAAAAGGTTTTTAAGTGGCCCAAAAAAGTAATGAAAGATTAGAACAGGGCTAGGGCAAACTTAGGGTTTCCTTCCTAATGGCTAGAATATGAATTTTTTGACAAGGGTTTAAGCCAGAGGCAAGGAAAAAGGGTGCAGAGACCAGGGAAAACACATAGACATAAATTTTTGTAGACATAGACCATTTTTGAGGATTTTCATTTATGACAGGAAAATGGGCTAATAGGGTCGGTGACCACCTTTTTCCACACTATCTTGGTGCACTGATGCAGTGCTATGAGAGAATCCCATAATGGATAGTCCAAACCTTGCACTAACAATACCAACACCTTGGAAACACAACAAGAGAATGATGAATTGGAATTTTCATTCAACATGCCTGGCTCTAAGGTCTTTTAGGTTAGGGCCAAATACAAACAATTACAAAAAGTAATTCTACAATCTTTCAGCTAGTCCAGCTCTGTGACACATCTGCAACTAGTAGAAATAGTAAGGCAGATCTAAACTTGAGCTCACAAGCCACCAAACAATCACCTTGCCTCTAAGAATGAAAACCACTAGCTCTGTTGTTACAAATATTAGATAGATAATCTGATCTTCAAGATCTCACTGGATCCAATTAGTATCCTATGACCTCTTCCTTCTTCAAACAACTACCTAAACCTTCCTTGAGTGATCCAAGCATCACCGAGCAATCACATTGACCAAGCACCACAAGCATCACTGAGCATAGGCTGTATGGAGTGCCAAAAGTTTTCCAATTCCTTTAGTGATAGATCCCTTCAATGGCTGAGTCCCTCGGCCAAATATTCCCCCGAGTAACATAGAAACACTCTAACACACCAACATGTAGGATTTCCAACTACCCTAGGATGCACCTGCATCAGACACCTCGGGTGTAAAAAGATGTTCTGAAAGGATGAAAGAACATATTATGGGATTCAACACATAAAGCCTAAACTGGTTCTTCACATACATGTCCTCCAAGTCTTCAACTTACACATTTTCCTACTTCTTCTTTCTCTACCTTTTCAAGTCTTTCCTCAACAATCCATAGGTCTATTCTCCATACTAATCTCCAATCCTTTCAAGATCCCCTAACTCAACTTGGCTCTCAAAGCTTAGGTTTCTCCTACTGAGTGTTGCATCCAATAAAGGCATCATGGAAAATTTCCTTCCACTCTTCTCAATAGAAAACACATTCTTGAAACAATCATGCATAACCCTGCAATCATACTACCAAGGTCTACCGAGCAATATGTGACAACTACTCATGTCCAAAATATCACACAACACTTGATACTTATACTGGAAAATCTAAAAAGAAACAAGACATTTCTCCATCACTTCCAAAGCATGAACATCTTGAAACCAACCAATCCTATAAGGATAAGGATGTCTCATTTAATTCAAACCATGTTTTTGAACCATCTTCGTAGCTACAAGGTTATCAGTACTACCACTATCTATAATCACATCACAGATTTTACCTCTTGACTTGCACTATGTTATAATAACTGAGAGGGGGGTGAATCAGTTATCCACTATCCAAAATCAAAATGTATAATCCAAAATAATTTACTTAAACTTCTATAGCTTAGTAACATGAAATCCTATACTATCTATGCTTTTACTGATTACCAGTCAATAACAACTAATGATTACCAATCCAATCCAACGTGCAATATGTAAAGTATGATAACAAACAATCACCACAATGAACACATAACACAAAATATTTAACATGGAAACCCTATGAAGGGAAAACCCACCTGGGACTGGCAACCTAAAAATGTTCACTCTTCTGAAGTGAGGTCAATCAAGACCCAACCTTGTTAAAGGTTACAAACACACCGTGAGGTCTAACCTTGTTAGAGGATTTTAGACCAACTATTATTGTCCAACCAGCATTCACTATGGGGTTGACAGGATAACAATGTTCATTCTATGAATGATACATAAAAGACTTTCAAGTCCACTATGTTAAGAGATTTCTCTTTTTACAATGGTTAAAATGTAACAATAGTTGATCTGACTACAATACAACTTGAATTCTAGATTATCAGATCTATATTAAGCCCATACAAATCCTCTGATCAATATATCAATTCTGTCTCAAGAATAATCAATGAATTACTATCACTCGGTAATAGCTTTCTGACACTTGGTTAACTTTGCATTTCAGTTCTCCTTAACCAGTTTGATCAGGCATACATGAAGCTTGTTCATATGATAGTTCTGTAGTCTCCTTCTTTTGGCATAAGTTTCATAACGAAACCTAAGTCTCTTAAATAGACAAGTAAATCATTTTCTTCTCCTCCATAAGATTTTTTCTACTTATTCTCCTTCATCCATTTTGCTGCTTAAACCTTCCTCGATTGATGTGCCAGTAACACATTTTGATTTCATCCTATAGATCTTCCTTGAATTATGCTAGCTGTTGATCTTCATAGCAAACATTACCTCCATCTCTGATTTTGATGTGCTTTACAACTCATCAATCCTTAATAGCTAAACTAATCATTTAGTTCTTTTCTTCTGCTTGGTTAACAAAGAAATGTGTCGGTAAACACAAGCTCAGTTTATACTATGCTTGGTATACACTACACTACTCGGTGTATACTATGATGCTTCATCAACCAACCATACTGCCTTGTGTCTTTCAATTCTTTTCCTCATCATAGATGAATGAAACATAATCAAGTCAATAACATAAGGTTGTAGACTCATCAACAAGTTACACAATGTATTCCTTATCCTCATTTGTCTTATACATCTTCCTCATGTAGATATTTCTATTCTTCATCTCTTTTACTACTTTTCTATAGATGTTTAGATATTGTAACTTACAAAATAAGTGCTATCAAACAAGTTGACATCAATGAAAACATATTACTGATTTAATCCTATTACATATCTAATCAGAAACTCGGTGATCTCTAATCATAGATCTTCAGTGAATGAGAATGATTGCTTTGGTGAAGATTTGTGTTTTCCTATATTTTCCCTTATTCTCCATGATTGTATGAATATTTACATATTGGGACATTCAATCCTTGAAGATGGAAATATAGTATGATGATTTAGCTTCACTTTGTAATTGATTTGAAGTTATTTTTTGTTGGTAGGAGGAATATCTAACAAGTGTGGTGAAGATTGGTTCAGAGGACTTAAAAACCCCAAGGGTTTGGATTCTCAAGGCCCTAACATAACATTCCATCATAAGATTTGGCCAATTCTTTAGGGAATATTAGGGCTATATGTGTACTACATGTTGTAGTTTATTTCAGACTAGGCAAAGAAATATGTGAATTTTTCTCTAATGTGCTAAGCTTGGCATGTGAATGTGGAAAGCTAGGAAAGTGGAGAGCTTGATTTGTAGAGAAGACTAACAGTAGTGTGGATATTAACCATTGGGTGTTTCAGAGTCTTTAGATACATCCACACACAAAAAAAATAGCATTTTTTCATGACAAGTTGACTAGTGAAGATTTTCATCCAAACCCTCATGTATTAGCCCTATTAGGCCTAATTGTCTCAAATTTTGTTGACCAGGTCCAACCCAAAAGCCAAATGCAATTCTCTGATATTTCATAATATGTCTAAAAGGGTTTCTAAAATGATAGTTTATTTGGGCCTTGTTAAGTAATTTTGAAAGTAACGGGCTGAATAGTGAGTTTGGAGGGCTAATTGTATTATGAAACCTAATAGGCCTATTAGGGAAACATTATATTATGGGTCTTTGGCAGTATTTCCAAAAGGGTAAGTTGAACAAGTTGAAATGTTTACACATAGAAAAACACCCAAACATGATCTTTGCAATCATGGTGATAATATCCTAATATACTAGGGGTATAGGTTGTTGGGATGGTCTTAGTGGTTAAGCACTTTTTGTGAGGAGTTGTTTCTCCTTAGTCTGTTGAATTTCTCTATGTGGATTGGTCATAAGTAGGGGACCAATAGTAAGTTCAATAATTAGGGTATAGCCTTGGAAAAGTTATAGGATGAGAACCATTTGATGGTGCCTTGTTGTAGCCACTTTAAAGAACACCATAAGGATTATAGAAGTGAATCCAAACCCCCTCTGCATCATTCATAGTTTCAAAGTGTCAGGGTTTGAGAACCCCTTTCAAGGTTTTGGGGACCTAAAACTAAAGTTTGTTATCTCTATTGAGCATTAAAGGTTGTCATTAGTATCAAAGGTTATCAAAGTATATCAGTCAGTTACTTAAATTGAGATAGTCAGTAGCTAGAAGCAAAACATACCAGTTGGTTAAGCATATACACTAAGTATTAGATAATTTACTGACAACCAGCAGACATCGACACTGAGTAAGAGTAAACACCGAGCACCAGTAATCAGGAATGACACATTCTTCTATGTAAATGGTTACAATAGATCAGAAAATGTTTTATCAAGATCGAGGAATATTTATTGTCAAAATATTCATTAAATGCACTATATATCTTATGTAATAGTTCGATCTAGTTCATTTCTGTACACCGTAGATCTTAGGGTTTTTGTCTAAGATTTTTAACCTAATTTTGTTAAAGCGGCATAAGGTAGTATGCTATATAAATGTATGTTTTCATCATTTATGGTGTGAACTAATGTATGAATTAAGGAGCCCTTGAATCACTTTCCTAACTTCAAGACTATCAGTTGATATAGCAAAATAGTATATAGAGGAGATTAGATTAAGCAGAATCAATGTAGGCTAACCGAGTAGTTTAGAGAAGAGATTCATCACAATATTGGTGAAATATATTCAGTATTTATTGATCTATATCAAACAATTAAGTTGTCAATTAGCAGATAATTGCCTATTGCTTTCTAACAATTGTAATAGAGTTTTTGGCTAAATCTCTTAACAAAGTAGACTTGACAGTCTTATGTTAATCTCTTAACCAAGTGCCCACTTCATTAGTGTTGTTAAAATCCTATAACTAGGTAGATCTAGTTGATATAATATGTTACTCCTAATAGGGTAAGATCACCAGATGTGATCAAAACTTGTAGCCCTAACAAGTAAACCTTTTCTATCTGTAGTAGTGAAGAATTTTTGGGTGTCATCCCCACTGCATTTTTTACCTTCTAACAAGGGTTTCTGCATTACCAAAATACTTGTGTTATGTAACTATTATATTGTTGATTTCATGTTATTTACTTTCAAAAGTTGAATGGAAGAATGATACATGTATTAGATACAAGATACTTTGGAAGGTTATCACTTTTTTATGTTGTAGATCTGAAAGGTTAATGAGTTAAAGTTTTTGTGGGCACTGATTCACCCCTCCCCTCTCAGTACCTATCTCTGCTAATTCCAACAATTGGTATCAGAGCTCAGTTCTCTTATTGGAAAGTTTAACCATTGAAGGTTAAAGATCTAAAGTCATGGAGAGGTATAAGTTAGAAAAGACTATTGAGAATCAGAAGATTCAGATGCATATTTTTATTGAATAGTACAAGCAAGTCAAGGAAGGACTAAAGAAATTACTGGTTGAAAGGAAGAACCTAGCTATTCTAAAAAAAGACATTGGTTATCATGTAGAAGCAATTGATGATATATTTGATCATGTTGGATCTAGTTCTAGAACTATTTCTGATGGATCTAAAAGTATAATCACTGATTTGTCTGAAAAGAATCAACATTTAATCGAACAAGTGAATGCACTGCAAATTGGTCAAGAATCTCAGATGGTGAGAATGGTAGAGACAATGAAAAATGCTAGACAAGCTAAGAAAGAAAGGAATCTAGCTATTGATGACCGAAGACAAATGACTAAACAACTTCAAGCAAAAGAAAGTGAAAAAAAATTACTCACCGATTGCCATTTTCAATTATCTAATTAAATGATGACTTTGAATCAAGAGGTCAACTGAGTAAATGGAGAAATATCAAGAAATATTGAGGAAGTTGCATGAATCAGAGAGGAAAATGAGAAATTGAGAAATGAAGTGAAAACTCAATAGCAACACAATGAAATGAAGAAATTGGCTGAGGACAGTTCTAAGAAGATTGATCACTTTCTGATTAATCAAAGAAGATTTGGGAGTAGAGCTAGGATAGGCTATACCAGAAAAGCAGAATCATCACATCAAGTTGATCAAGTCAACAAAAATCAAAGTCAAAGACCTAAAGCATTGACATGTTATCACTGTGGCAAACTAGGACATACATCTAATGTGTGTAGAAGAAAAGCACAAGGTAAACCTCCTGTCACTCCTAAGTTCAATGGATATTGTTATTATTGTGGTAATTATGGTCACCAAGCTTATGAGTGTATAGCTAAATAGAATGATATTTATAACAATACTACTATAGAGAAAATATGCTATACTTGTAATAAACATGGACACACTGCATGAGAGTGTAAGGCTAAGATGAAACAAGTATGGACTCCTAAGAAGAAAACATAGCACAAGCCTTATCAACTGAAGAGACAAGGTAACTCTTATATTTGGGATTATAACACATGGGCTAACTGTGTTTCATGTGGTAGATATGGGTACATTGTAGTGAATTGTAATAGGAAAAGATGGGCTAGACAATCGAGAAGTTGGACAAACACTGGAATGACATGTATGCATTGTCATAAAGTCGGTCATTTAAGCAAAGATTGCAGAGACCAAGGACTAGAGGAAAATTGTGTATTTGAGAGTGGAAACACTATTGTAGATATCATGAGGATAAGGAACAATATGTGGAAGAAGGCATCTAATGAGAATGCTAAGTCAAGTAATGTTGTAGGTGAAACCTCATCCACTGCATTGGGTGACATCGGTACCTCCACTTAAGGTGATATAGGTATATATGGAACTGACATTTCAAAATGATAACATTTTACATATAGTTCCTCATAAATATGATGAGAATGTACCAAATATGCATGAAAAGAGATGCATTGTGGCTTATATGTTAAGAGCTAGAAAAGTTACATAATTGGTAAAAGATTACTGAGAGTTGGTTACCCGTCGGTAATCACTATTCAAGGTTAACCGAATATCAGTATCAACAGATGAAGGAAATCTTGTGTTAACTAAGAAAATAAAAGTTTACATTCTTTATTGAGCTGACATCTGTTATGAACCAAAAGGTAGGTCAAGCATTTAATGCATGAAAGTTTGAGTAGGAATATCAAAAAGTCTATAAATACACAAGAAATAGAGTTCATTTTTACATTGCAATCTCAAAGAGTGAAGATTTCATAAAAAAGAGTTCGAGCTAAAAGGATTTTCAAAAGGATTCAAGGCTACTATAGATTGAACCGACATCACTCTTTGATGACTCTGAGTAAGTACATTTTCTACCAAACACTTTATTAACCTGCAGCTTGCCGAAACCCTAAATTGATTAATGGCATCTACATCATCCACAATAAAATCACACAGTGTTGAGGAAGAAGTGAATCTGATTGTTAGAGTGAATTTTGACAAACATAAGTACAAATCACACCCCAAGATTGCATCACAAATGGATTTAATGGGAGCTTTTTCAAGCATCCCAGATAGGATTTTATTAACAGAAGACTTATGATCATTCATCCATTGCAAGATTGGAGAAGTAGGAGATTTTGAGACTATTGCGGCATATCAAAAATTGTGTGGCACCAATGGAAAATTGAAAATAGAATATGACCAGATTGAGAAATCAGGGTTATTGTGTGCCATACACTTTCCATAATCATTCAAAATAGACTAGATAAGGATTGTATTGTGTAGGTATCACGATGGAAAATTATGGTTGCATAAACCAATAGAGGTCACAAATAAAATGATCAGTAGGGTTACTAGCTATCCTACAACTGACAAGGCAAAGGCTTTTTGAAGCTCCTCATGACTTGATGTTGAGAAGAACACTGGAGTTGCATGGGATAGACGAGCATTGAAGATTTCAACAATTAAAGACCCAGCAGTAAAAATTACATCACATGTGATCTAGTACAAGATATTTCAATCAAGCAGATTAAATAGTGCACCTTGTAGTGCAGTCAATATGGCACACAAAATTGTGAAGAAAGATCACCAGGTTGATCTTGCAAAAATACTACTGCACCAATTATAGGAAAACATGAAGACTATAAGGTCAAAGAAGTCAAACACATGTAAGTTTGGATCACTCCTTGTTTGTTTATTTTTCTATATACAAAAGTATATCCTGGCATCGGTAAAGTAAATTAGACAATAGATAAACTGATAACTGTACAGATTACCGAGATGATGAACAAGTTAGGAGATAATATGAAGAAATTTTTTGATGAGTACTTTAAATAATTTAAGACCAAGATTAATCGAAGAAGTAGAATTCCACAAGAATTGGTTAAGAAATTTGAGAAAGATGTTTTTTTTCTAGTAGACTCATATCATTCCATGATAAGAACAGTTGAACCTAGAATAAAATGGTTAGCACCTATGGGCTATGAAATGAACTATGATTTCAGATTGAAATCTATTGAAGCACTGCTAGTACTTCCAAAAGACCCCAAGGCCACTAGGTTTGGAACCTATGAAGAAGCTAAGTTTAGAATCATGATGGGTTTGGCCATTAATAAAATGTCTAGGAAGGTGAAGAAGATGAAAAAGTTTTTATTTGAGAAATTTGGGAAGGATGCAGACTCATCTGAGGAGTCACCGGTTGAACAAGAAACCAAAGGTCAGTTAATGTTGGTTGACAAGGTGTATGATAGTGAGGAAACTGAATCTGATGAAGAACAAAAAGCTACACCAGTTCCTCCTATTAAAATTCAAAAGAAGAGGCATTTTCAAAAATAGATAGGTGCATGCAAAAGGTCATCAACTACAACTTCACCCTTATCCTTGAGGAATTGAGAAAATATGGGGAACTATGTACAAGAAAAGTAGCACAAGAAAAGTTGAAGCAAGAAGCTAAACACAAAGAAATATTAATGGATGTTAGGGATATCTTACAATATGTAGTACCTGAAGTGAACATTAATGAAGATACTCCTATTATAGATCAACTTGCTATCCTTACCGAGAAGATAAATGCCCAGGACATTGATGCTGACAAGCGAATTGAAGAAAGGGTAGAATCCAAGATTCAAGACAAAGTAGCAGAAAGAATTAGCCAAGAAGTGGCAATACACAAGGTCAAATGATCTGAGGTAAAAACCAAAATAAAATCTGTAACCCATTTAATTTGTCAATTCTTACTGAAGCTATGCACTATGTAAACCTTCATTGTTGAGATCAGTGAAAAGATTAAAGGTCTAGAAGATGAAATCAAGACCCATGCAAATGTAGCTATAACCAAGCCACAAGCTTTTTTAAAGAACATTCATAGAGTTCAAAAACTCTAGTAGTTGATAGCAGATCTCAAGAAATAAGAGGAGCATATCACCAATTAGGTCACAGAGTTACAGATAGAACTCCTTCCATACCTGAAGATTTTTGAGAAACACATTGTCAAAGCGGAACAACTTGGTTCAACACCATAAATCTTTGTGTTGGATAACATCTTTGACATGCATGCACAAGTCGGTCTTGAGAACATCGCTCTCACCAACTTGAAAGAGGAATGGGAAAAACTTTTGGAGTCTGTGAAGAAAACCCATCCCCACATTTTTGACAAGATGTGAGTATACAGTTTCATTTTTGTATTTGTCATTACTATCAAAAAGCAAGAAATCAATGTATATGTCAATATGCCAAATATGTACATAGATGCTATGTATACTACTTATTATCAGGAGCATGCACTGAGGTGGAGTAAATAGAAATTTTGATAAGTATGTATGTATATGGTGGAGATATAAGTTATATATAGAAATTTTTGTCTATATACATTCAAGTTTTGATACTAATGCCAAATGGGGAGATTGTTATCTCTATTGAGCATTAAAGGTTTTCCTTAGTATCAAAGGCTATCAAAGTATATCGGTCGGTTACTTAAATTGAGCTAGTCGGTAACTAGAAGCAAAATAGACCAGTCAGTAAAGCATATACACCAAGCATAAGATAGTTTACCAAGCACCAACAGACACTGACACAGAGTGATAGTAAACACTGAGCACTAGTATACACCAAGAAATTTATACAGTGTTTACCGATGATCAAAGGAAATGACATAGTAATCAAATGGCACATTCTTCTATGAAAATAGTTACAATAGATTAGAAAACATTTTTTCAAGATTGAGGAACATTTATTGTCAAGATATTCATTAAATGGAATGTATATCTTATGTAATAATTCGATCTAGGTCATTTTTGTACACCGTAGATCTTAGGGTTTTTTTCTAAGATTTGTAACCTAATTTTGTTAAAGCGGCATAAAGTAGTATGCTATATAAATGTATGTTTGCATCATTTGTGGTGTGAACTGATCTATGAATTAAGGAGCACTTGAAGCACTTGCCTAACTTCAAGACTATCAGCTGATAGAGTGGAACGATATATAGAGGAGATCAGATTAAGAAAAATTAGAGCAGGCTAACCGAGCAGTTCAGAGCAGAGATTCATCATAGTAAAGGTGAAATATATTCAATACTTATTGATTTGTATCAAACAATTAAGTTGTCAATTAGCAGATAATTGCCTATTGCTTTCTAACAATTGTAATAGAGTTTTTGGATAAATCTCTTAATAGAGTAGACCTGACAGTCTTATGTAAATCTCTTAACTGAGTCCACAGTTCATTATTGTTGTTAAAATCCTATAACTAGGTAGATCTAGCTGATCTAATATGTTACTCCTAATAGGTTAAGATCACTAGATATGATCAAAACTTGTAGCCCTAAGAGGAAAAACTTTTCTATCTGTAGTAGTGAAGAATTTGTGGGTGTCATCCCCACTGCAGTTTTTACCTTCTAACAAGGGTTTCTACATTACCAAAATACTTGTCTTATGTGTCTATTATATTGTTGATTTCATGTTATTTACTTTCAAAATTTGAATGGATGAATGATACATGTATTAGATACAAGCTCCTTTGGAAGGTTATCACTATTTGCTATTGTAGATCTGAAAGGTTAACGAGTTAAAAAATTTGTGGGCAATGATTCACCCCTCCCCTCTCAGTACCTATCTCTCCTAATTCCAATAAAGTTTTGGGATTTTAGGTGCCTGAAACCCCAAACACCTAAAAGGGTTTGGGATTAAATCATGGAGTGGGATGATGAAATGAGGGAATCAGTGTTTTAGACCCCAACAACCCCTTCATGGTTATAGGTATGTGAAACCCCAAATCCTAAAAAGGGTTGGCTTTGAAAGTACCCAAGGCACTAAGTAGTGATATGAGAGGAGTGTTGGGGTTTTTGACCTTGGCTCCCTTGTGGATTTTTGTGCTCTAAAAATCCTGAAAAACTAAAGTCCTTTATTTTTGGTGTAAAGAAACTAAGGAAACATTTGGTGAGTTGGTAAGTCAGAATTTGGGCACGAAGCCTTGATAACCTAGGGTTAGGGCTTGGATGAAAAATAAAAAAATTAACATTTAAAGCCCTACTATCTAAAATGATCTATCTCTCTAAAGACATAATAAACCCTATGAAACTAAATAAAATACTGAAAAAACAAAAGAAATAAAACTAAAAAATACTAGGGAAAAACCCTAAGAAACTAAGGTAAACTAGAAAAGAAACTAAAACAACACCTATAGACTAAGAATCTTGCAAAATCATCATCTAAAGATGGAACAAACAATCTTACCCCTCAAAAATAGATTAGGGGCTCACAGTCACAGAGGGAGAGATCAATGTTTTATTATCATAGAATGTGCAAATGAACCTCTTGAGCCCCTTTTATAGGCAAGACCCATAGGTAATTTCAACCTATACAAGGGACAAGATTCAACATTTCAGGTTCTATGTAACCCTAGGAATAACCTTTCCTAGCTATTGGGGTATTAGGCATATTAGGACCTCTGACAGTTCCAAAGGCCCAAAAGATGATTAATAGAAAAAACCCTAACGCATGGTTAAAGAAGAAAAGACTAAGAAAAGAAAAAAGGGAAAATGAATAAAAAGAGAGAGGCTAATTTCCAATTTAGATTTCTCCCCAACTATTAGGAGCTTGGGGAGGACAATATAACACACTGGAGAGATGACCACGCTAGACCTAGGGACACCAAAGGAAGAAAGTGAAAAATAAAAAAGCAAAAAGGGGGTCCCCATTAGGACAAGTGGACAAAATGGGTTGTGATTTGTTGAAGTACAATACATTGTTTCCACCTCAATAGCATTGGAAGTTGGAATTCCTAGCTTAGTCACCTAGGCCAATTCCAAATTTTCCTTTTCATCCCTTATGATACCACCCTTGCCCACTTGACTAGGGCTCCCTTTGGAGAAACCACTGAAATTTAGTTTATAACATCCAAGGTGAGGGGACCTTAGATGGATGATTGTCAATTCTATGGATTCTTTGAGTTTACTAGACCATGATTTAAATATCTTATTAATAAATATGTTGTTAGGTGGTAGAGTGTACAACTACAGAAATTGATGGACATATTCATGTGTAATTTCAGTATTTCTTCTTTGATTATGTAGCTTAAAGAGACAAATGTCTCACCCTTGTAAGTTGGGTCACATGAACAAATACAATTTTAGGATGCTAATTTAACACAGAATTTTTGGAAGTCTTTGACTCAAGAGATAAATTTCATTTCAGTTAAAATAGTTTTGAAAGTTCAATAAAGAGCGTTTGGAAGAACAATCTTAGAAAATTTATCATAATTATCTTGGTGATCAATAGCAAGGAGGAGAGAATCTTTAGTGTACTTCAATTGAAGAATAACCTTAGAAAAATTATCATAATTACCTTGGAGATCAATAGCGAAGAGATCAAAAGCATTTGTGTTCTTGGATTTAGATATGAATAAAAACTTACTTGTTTATATACTCTTGAAATTTAATTTCTCTTGTACCCATTCAATTTTAAGACTTTGGCAAGGTAGGTTTAACTTTAGGTCTAGTATTTTTCATGATATCCAAAAAAGTCACTAGTAAATTGATTTTTAAAGAATCCATATCTTTAGGAGAGGGTAGTGATGAGAGGAATGGAAGTAGAGGTTAGTGTGAGTAGTTCTATGGAAGACACAATGAGCTAAGGAACCTAAATTTTTTATGAGAAAATTTCAAGGAGTAGAAGTCAAGGTTATCTATTTCAAAATCTTTTCTAAAACATATGTATTAGACTAAGCTATTTTGGTAAAACATGAAATGTTCTAACACTTTAGGTCCATAAGTATAGGATTTTCTTGTATCATAAATATGTAATTTTCATCACTTTGATCTAAGGGGAAAGTATTTGAGGAATTTTTTTTAAAAGTGAACCACAATTGTGTACAAAAAGGGGGGTATAAGTGGCCACTTGTTTTTGAAATCACGTAAACTTGAGCTTCAAAGATAAATTTGAGATTCATGCACTCAAAATTAGAAAATGTTCAAACCACAAGAATTGTAGTACTTTGAATCTAGTTTCTAAACTAGTATTTTTTTTTTTTAAATGGATAATATTAAGAGGGTCAAATTCGTTGCTCAGGCAAAAAAAGTTCTATATTTTTTCTGAAAAACATGACATAGTGTCTAGCGTGCACTTCAAAAAAATATATAGTTCTAGATTTAGTATCATGAAAAACCCTTATGTAGACTAATAGGTAAGAGTGAGAGCTAGAAGTTGAATATTTTTTTGTTATTTTCTATTGAGTATTTTTTTAAATAATTTTTTTAATTGGGTGAATCCTAAAAATTAGGTGTTTGTTCATGCACTGGACATAACTTCCATCAAAATAATTGAAAATGCAAACTTTTTTTTAAAGTGTATATAATCAATTCTAGAGAAATAATATGTAATTTATTTTAATTTGGTCAAGTAGATCTAAAGTTATTAAGAAAATGGTAGACATGTGTCTCTGTGAACTATGGAGACATTGGTAAAGAAAATTAAATTTTACTATGATAATATGGTCCACAAATATAAAAATTTATATGGTTAGAAAGCTCAAAAAATGTGTAAAATTATGGTAAGAATTTTACAAATACCCACTTGATGATGTGTAAACCTAATGATGATCAAGTTGAGAAGCCTATTTGTGTTAGATAAATGAGAGGGGGGGTTAATAGGTTAAGTCTAGTTATCCTACAGTCACAAATCTCCCAGATGTATATATTAAATCTTTTCTCTCAAATAATCAACTTCGTAAGATATCAACTGTTCCTTTCTCTTCATCTATCGATTACCAGTAAATTAAATACTATGTTCATAGATCTATCTAGTTATGAAATGTGTAAAGAAAAATAACAATTCAATAGATCATACACATATAGCACATATTTTTAACGCGGAAACCCTGTTAGGGGAAAAACCACCTAGGACAGGTAACTCAAAATAATTCACTCTTCTGAAGTGAGCTCGGTTAGGAGCCAACCCTATTAAAGGTTACAAAACATAATATGAGGTGTGACTTGGTTAGAGGATTTATCACTAGGAATTCTCCTTTGACCATGCATTCACTATGAGGTCAACGAGAAAATAAGAAACATTCATTAAATGTCATATTGAAACACAATAGACTATTAAGTCTCACTCGGTTAAGAGATTTATCTGTAACAATGGCTAAACTGATACAACAATGATCTGAATGAAATACAACTTTGATTTGTAGATTTTCAGATCTATGCTATGCTCAAAATACCTTTGATCATTAATCAATTCAATCCTTCATATCCTCCACCTTTTTTCAACTCGGTATATGTTTCTTTGATGTTTAGTGTTGTCTGTAGTTCATCTCGGTTCTATCTTCATCTAGTTTGATGAGTGGTGCATGAAAATAATCCTTTTTGTGAGAATTCTCTTGCACCATAAAAAATCCCAAACTCAATAATGAATCTCATGTTTTCTTATATAGACATCATAAACCATTTTATTTTCATCTGTGACTTTTTCCTCTTAATATTCATCATTGATTTTGACTCTTTAACCTTCCTTAGTAGTTGTGTTATTAAAATGTTTCATTCTTGTTCATTCGATCAATCTTGAATTTTTTCAACCATTAGATCATCATAAGAAATATTATCTTCTACTTTAGAATCATAAATGTGTATAGAAATCTTCATTTACCGACCACACAATTTTGTTTACTCCTAATCTTCAATACATAAAGAATCATGGAATACAATGAAGTCATCAACATGATGCCATAGACTCATCAATAAGTTACCTAATGTATATCATATCCTTCTCATCTTTTTGTAGTTATCTCATTCCTTTACCATTTTCCTACTTTAGATGTTTGTAACCCTCATGATAAGTACAATAAAAGCTAGTTGATATCAATGACACTACATTGATTGATTTAGTTGTCTTACATATACTTTAGTAGCTCAATAATCATCAATCACTATCTTTCAATTATCCATTTTTCCTTCAAGATATTCAATCAGTTGTAGGATATTAATCTCTCCCTTTGGCATTGATGGAAACACAATATGAAATATTCCATAGAATACCAAATATCTATTCTACAACTCTATAAACAAATTTTGTAACTTGTTAGTCTCTCCCTATCTTGTATGTTTAATATTTTTAGTCACTAGACCAAGTACCTTTCATGTACCGATATGCAGGGCTAGTTTATTCTCCATTTATAGCTTTCACAAACTTAGGAGACCTAAAGTGTGAACAATTTGCATCAACATCATTTGATATTCTAATAAATTATAGGTTGATGTAACCTCCTAATCACCTTAGTGACCGACACATAGGGGATGGAGCCCTAGTCTAGTCCTCAAGCACTATAATGTATCCTTAGGTAAGAGTTTAGTAAATATATCTGCAAGTTTTTATTTTGATTTTACAAACTCCAATTTCACTTGATTTTCTTTTAGTTGTTCCCTCAAGTAGTGATACTTTATAGATACATTCTTTGTCTTTGCATGCATCACCAGATTCTTAGAAATATTTATAGCACTAATGTTATCACAATATGAAATATTCCCATTGGCATATTAGTTGTTCCCTTTGGCATTGATGGAAACACAATATGAAATATTCCATAGAATATCAAATATCTATTCTACAACTCTATAAAAAAATGTTGTAACTCGTTAGTCTCTCCCTATCTTGTATGTTTAATATTTTTAGTCACTAGACCAAGTACCTTTCATGTACTGATATGCAGGGCTAGTTTATTCTCCATTTATAGCTTTCACAAACTTAGGAGACCTAAAGTGTGAACAATTTGCATCAACATCATTTGATATTATAATAAATTATAGGTTGATGTAACCTCCTAATCACCTTAGTGACCAACACATAGGGGATGGAGCCCTAGTCTAGTACTCAAGCACTATAATGTATCCTTAGGTAAGAGTTTAGTAAATATATCTGCAAGTTTTTATTTTGATTTTACAAACTCCAATTTCACTTGATTTTCTTGTAGTTGTTCCCTCAAGTAGTGATACTTTATAGATACATTCTTTGTCTTTGCATGCATCACCAAATTCTTAGAAATATTTATAGCACTGATGTTATCACAATATATTATCATTGGGCTAGTGATCTCTTCATTCATACCTTCCAAAAGTTGTTTTATACATGCAATATTTGAACAATTAACAACAACAACAACTTATTTTTCTTTGAAAATGGACTTAGAAATGCATCCTTTTTTCTTTCTTATCCAAGTAACTAATCTTTCTCCCAAAATGAATGCTCCACCAGTAGTGCTCTTTCTGTCATTAATGTTTCCAACCCAATTTGCATCCATGTAAATTTTTAGTTCAAAATTTCCCTCTTTCTTGTACCATAAACAATAGTTTCCTGTATTTTTCAAGTATCTCAAAATTCTTTTAACAATAGTCATATGTGATTCTTTAGGATTAGCAAAAAAAAATTCTACAATTCCAACTACATGTGCAATATCTGGTCTACTATGCACAACATACATCATCTTACTAATGATTAATTTGTATAATGTTTGATTTACCTTAGTTGACTGATCATCCTTTGATAATTTGCATCCTATGATCATAGGTGTAATGACTGGTTTTGAATATTCCATACCAAATGTCATGCCCCTGACAGTCTCAGGCTTTACTTTTCAATGTTATGTTATGGTTAGATTTCTAGTTTGATTAGCATCATTTTATCTGGAACAATATTTCTGTTAGACTTCTATGAGTTTGAACTCTGACTTCGTTCATTTGAACCTTATTGTTTGGAATAAATATGTTTATCTCTGTAATAGGTATTTTGTTTCTGCCAAGACACTCAGAGAATTATGTCTATTTGTGTAGCTTAATGAGATTTTCTGATGTCAGAATTGGTATAGACTGACTTTTGAATTAATGGTACTGGATAGTTCAGTAAAGATTCGAGTATTGGTATGATTGTGAAAATAAGTACAACTAAAATGGTTGGTCAATTGTCTTAAAATTGGTTCATTGTTTTGGAATTATAAATAATATGTTAAACATAATTAGAATTGGTATTATTATTATGGATAAATGTATCTTGATGTTGCAGACAGTAAATAGAGATTGTTGTTACTTAATTTTAATCAAATTTTGAGTTCAAAATAAATAAATATATATATATATGTATATTTATACATATATTTATGAGTGATTGTTTTAGAAATTATGTGGTATTTCTTTTGCTAAAACTAAAGAATTATCTAAGTTAGCATACCCTATTTTGTATGTTAGAAGGAGGTTAGTTTGGTGAGTGTTAGTAGTGTGGCATTGTTAATGTGTTGTTATCAATGAAGCTTAAGTTAAGTTTTTTTTTTAACCTAAGATCGACAAATGTTATCTAACATAGATGTATATTAATCTATCCCTAAGCCTTCCTATTTATGATCTACCTCAAAGACATGACTTGTCACGACAGGGTTTAATTGCACTTTCATCACATAGTGGAGTTAGTGGGGTTAAGCTATTTTCAGGTTATGGGATTGTACATTGATGGACATATGGTAGGGAATGTATTGTGTTTGCTGAAAGAGATAAGCTCATATTGAATGAACTCATCAATGTAATTCATCTTTGTGTTTGATGTCCGCCATTAGCTCTGGTGAAGAAGTTGCAGTTGAATAATGACTCCATTTTTCACCATGTATTTCTGTGATAGTTTGGGTAAATAGTTAGTAATGGACTTATTTTCCTATTATATTTTATATGATAAGTTGTTTGGAATGGAAAGGGGTTTTCACGGCAAGTTTTACCCTTCTGTTCGTGGTCATTTAGGAAGTTTTGTGTTTCATACTATCATCTCTGTATTTGCATTGTGGGCTCTTTTGCATGACACTTTGGCAATCAGTGGAAAGAGATCTTCATGGTTGAGATTAGGATTCGACTGTGAAGCTCACCAGGTAGGGGCTAGCTTTGGCATACTTCGGTCTTTGGTTACCTCCCCACACAAATACAAGGTAGGGGCATTCTCTCACCTTATCCTCTGTTTCCATTTTTTTTCTGCAAATGAAATATTAGAATCTTTAATTACCGCTATTAGTTAGTTGATGAATGGAAGGTATTTGTGATTGTATTCTCTGTGAGCTCGGTCATGAACCGGTTTCTTCTTGGATGGATTAAGAAGTTTATTTAGTTAATAAATGTTATGATTAGTGGAGGAATTTGAAACAAATGACTGTTTCACTCTTGATGTTTGTTTTTTTAGTTGAGGAAGTAGGAGATTGGTTTTTGGTGTGGTATTAAATACATGTTCTTAATATGCTATTTTCAAGCATATTGTGTTGATGGGTTTTCTTTGTTTCTAGGTATGAAGTTGACAGTGTTTTCTTTAAGCTTGTGCCGAACTATGGGGAATATAGTTTGTTGCTATGAATATGGTTATTACATAGTGCATTTTGTGTTGATGTTTACTTTTCTTTGGTTAGTATTAAGGGGCTTAATCGAGAATGAGTATCGGCTTATAAATGCAGTTTGAAACCTAGAATGAGTTTTGTTTAAAAGCTTCTTTAAAGGTATTCTCATACTGATTCCTATTGTTAGGAAAACTGTAGCAACAAAATGTTTACAATATGTAGGAGTCATTGGTCATAAGGTGAAATTAGGTATTCTTACCACTGTTATAATCTGAATCTGGTATCGATGTTTTTTTTTAGATCTATATCATGGAAGTAGAGATTAGTGGTAGCTCATAGTGTTACCTGAAATCTATTGTATTGTGTACTTATACACTCGCATCATAGGTGTGGTTTAAGGTATTCTTGAGTTTATTTCTTTAGTTATTTGAATATGTGTTGTGTCTAATGGGTGTTTGTCACTATTTGGTTCAGTCAATAGGGAAAATGTAGATATTTTGGTTGTACTAAATCTTGACTGCGAGCTAGATGATTCTTCAAAAATAATTACAAGTGTGAAATATAGTTTTTTTTCGACATTAGGAAATGCAAGGAATATATAGGAAAGTCAATTATTATCTTTTTCAGTCAGTAAGGAAGACCACTTTGATATTTTGTTTAAAATGTAGATGATGGTTCTTATTATTCTGTTATTCCTTTTATGTAATTGGCTGATTTAGTAGTATTATAAGGTAGATGTGCTTTTTTGATAGGACTGAGATGACTAGTATGGTTTTTCCAATGTGTATTTATGGACTTGAACTTTGGCGAATGATGAGTTACGTTATAGAATTAGAATTTATGTTTTGATCCTCTGTTTAGTAAAAAAAATTATGAATGCTATGTTTATCATTCTGAACTATTAATTACAAGTTTATATAATTATATATATATATATATATATATATATATATATATATATATATATATATATATATATATATATATATATATATATATATATATATATATATATATATATATATATGTATATGTATAGATATATATATATATATATATATGTATAGATATATATATATATATATATATATGTATAGATATATATATATATATATATATATGTATAGATATATATATATATATATATGTATAGATATATATATATATATATATATATGTATAGATATATATATATATATATATATGTATAGATATATATATATATATATATATGTATAGATATATATATATATATATGTATATATATATATATATATATATATATGTATAGATATATATATATATATATATATATAGATAT
>BSBK01003479.1:0-82500 GCA_027943335.1 Chamaecyparis obtusa
TACATGTACATTTACATGTAGATATACATGCACATGTACATGTATATGTACATGTATATATACATATACATGTATATATGTATATATATGTATATATGTATATATGTATATATATGTATGTATACATACATGTATATGTATATATATGTATGTATAAATACATGTATATGTATATATATGTATATATACATACATATATATACCATATACATATATACATATATATACATATATACATATACATGTATATATACACATACATATACATATGTATATATACATATGTATATGTATATGTATATACATATATATACATACATATATATGTATATACATATACATATACATACATATACATATATATACATATATATGTATATGTACATATACACATATGTATATATATACATATACATACATATATATATACATATACATACACACACACATATGTATGTATGTACATACATACATACATACATACATACATACATACATACATACATACATACATACATACATACATACATATATATATAAATATATATATATATATATATATATATATATATATATATATATATATATATATGTATGTATGTATGTATATGTATACGTATACGTATGTGTGTGTGTGTGTGCACACCACGTGTGTGTGTGTGTGCGCGTGTGTACTTTTAGTGTATGAGCATGTTGGATCTATGAGAAGTTTGTACTTTCAAGGTGATCTTTTTTATGTAGTTGCATCAACAAGTTATTTATGCCTTATGCATGGTTGTATGAACCATTAAGTTATGGTTAGTTGTATACCTGATTCATGATGCTAGACCTTCTGAAGGTTTTATTCTGAGTTTGAGGACTTATTGTGTTCTTGGTGATTTAATCTGAGATCGGTTCCCTTATGTGATTTGGTGATTATTCCCATGTTATGATTTAATGTTGGCATTGTGAGATTCACCTAGTATAGTTTATTCTTGTGTTCATTTCGAGATTACTGTTGTGGTTATGATGGTATCTGGCTTATTTGGCTTTTGAGACATTATTGATTATATGGCTTATGATGTAAGTGATGGTTCCACTAATGTATATGCCAATGGCTACTAGATTATGATTGTGTCTTGTTTAGATGTTATTTGGATCATGTATCATTATATTTGTATCGTGATGTTGTTATTTTGTGATTATTTGTGTGATGTTATCAGGTGGTTGCATCGTGTGATGTATTTGATTACCGTGCATTATTTTAGTTACTAGTATCATTGTTGAATTAGATGTTAGATAATGTTGTTATTACCATTTTGATCATATTTGCATGATGATGCTTTATGATAATATCTATTGTATTTTGTATTTGAGAACATTGGATTAATATATTATGACGATTATCATTGATTCGTCTTATATTGTGCCTTATATGTTGTTGGGTATTTTAATTGAGATCTTCATTGATATATGCTCATATTATCATAAATGATTATTTTGATGATTTATATTTAAATTAAATGTTTAATTTAAATACAATGTTTATTTAAATGATATGTACACTAAGGAGTAAAAAATGGAATGACCAATGCTGTGACATTCTTTATGTCTAGTCGCGTCACTAGAGCGTCAGCATTCCATTAAGTATTTTATTATTATTATATGTGCTCTGAAAAATTTATGTTGTGAGCATATACACTTGATGTTTGTGTTTTAGTGAACAAGTACCATACATCATTTTACTTGAGTTGTAGGGTTTGAGTGTGTCTTTATCCCCGAATGTTTTTTAAGCCAATTTGAGCTTTGTAGAGCAGTGTAGTGCATATGCTATACTAAGTAGCGCATATGAGCTAGAAAGTAGCACATATGAGCTATAGAGTAGCACATATGACCTACAACTCAACACATATGATGAAAGTACCAACATATATAAAACAATGGGCACTTTCCAAGGGTTTGGAAGAAAAGTAATTTCATATTTGGATAACCTTTTTCCTTGGGATGCTTTTCAAGTTATCAAAGTATAAATTTTGATTCGATATGTTATGTTTATCATTATTTTTATTTATTTAGGCTTAAAATGAACTATGTTTCTAGTATGTACCGAGGATGAACTTGTCTCCTCAATTGAAAATTATTGACAATGGTCCGGTCCAATCCCATGAGGTTTGTGGACGTGTTCCAAACTCTCACATGGAAGCTTCAATGTGTCTTATTCATTCATGCTTGTTTTTGATATGTCATTGAACCTGTTGTTGAAATAATCAGTCTTCTGCTTGTGCATGATCATTTGAGGATATTTAGTGTTGTATCATTGCTTTGATTATTGGTGATTATTACACTTTCTATTGGTGTTAGAGATTATGTTTCAAAAAAAAAATGTTAAGTGCATATTTGACCCATTGTTTCCTTGGTGGGGCATCACAAAAATTATCATATTTTTGGCTACAAGTTTCCTTTCTATAAGAAAATATAATTGAAGAAATAAATAAAGAATAAGGAAGTTGTCCCCAAAATATTATGGTCTATACTTAATTATGCAAAAGATAGGTTTGTTACCTTTAAGCTTGATTTGTTGCTAACAAAGTACATCTAGTTTTTTCATGTCTCGCATTTGAAGAAAGTAATTGAGCATAATATTCCCACACAAGCAATATTACTAGATCTTGATAAAGAAGGAAATATCGATTGGGAGATCGAGTTCATTCTTCAAACATATACAAGAAGCTGAAGACAAGATCACTCATGGAGAATCACATCTAGTGGAGGAATTATCCATTTGAAAATGCCATATGGGAGGATGAAGAGTTCATTCTAAAACATCCACACCTAAATAGTATCGAGTTCAATGTTTATCTAAAGAGGGAGGCACAAGGTTATGTGAAGTTGACTTATGACTATCTTAACTCTTGATCATGTCATGTTTTCATTATTATAATGTTTATAGTTATTTAAATCATCATACAGTTTATATTTGGTCATCTAAGTCAACTTGGGTGATATATTAAGCATAAGCAGTGTTTATATAGGAGGTAGCATGTCTTAAATGATCAAAAGATTATGAATTTTTCTCTAATTTGAGATGTTTGAAGGTTTTCTCTCTCAAAGTGGTTTGTTATTGTCAACTATTATAATGCATTTATAACATATTTCCTATTATATCTTCTTTCATGTGTGTAATTTCATTACAACTTCTTGGTGCCTCATTCAAGAGTTGTGATTAATATTTTGTGTAATAAATTAGACAAGTAACAAGAATACAACTAAGTTGATCATTGAATCTTCTTGTTAAATTCTACTACAATTAATGAGTGACTATGTTGAAGATGTCTTTGGAGTACGTCTTGATACTGATTGTTGTTTATTGAGGGATCTCGATGTCTGATGGTAAATGATGATGGATGACAATTGATTCATATAAAAAAAAAAAAATTTGATGATCATTCTATTATATAATAGCGTCGCAAGAAGATAAAGTACATAACCCAAAATTAATGATTCAAAATTTTCGGTATCCATGTTGATTGATAATACTTAAATATTGAGATTGTTACTTGTAGAATATAAGAATTTGAATATAAATTTTGAAAAGGGGGCACATGATCACACTCACAATCCTATTTAGAAGACAAAATTATAATTGCAATATTATCAAAATAAACAAATTAATATAACCTAACCAAACTATGGATAAAATTAAGGACACAACTAAATACTAAATTGAAGCCATAGTTATAAACACTCCAAAATAATCAAGTTACATACTAAAATTATATATCAAACATAATAACCCTCAAAATAACACATAACAAAAAAAGCATACAATATTCTCCTCTACAATTAGAAAGGAGTATGAATATATTAAAAGTGATTTGTGCCTTATTTAAGACTTGTAATTAAGATTTTTTGTAATAAAAGAGATGAGTAACAAGGATACCCTTGAGTTGATCGTTGAATCTTCTTATTAAAGTCCAATACAATTAACGAGTGACTATAATGAAGATGTCCTTGGAGCATGTCTTGACAATGGATATCAATTTTTTTTGTTGAGGGATGTTTATTTGATGGTAAATGATGATGGATGACAAATAATTCATATAAAATCATGTAGGCTTTTGATGACCATTCTATTACATAAGAGTGTGTAAGAGCCAAATAGTCCAATAGATTGCCATGTCATCATAATAGCTAAAATATTTCAAGGTCTAAATATAGATTTACCATTAGTTTTAAAACATAATAGTACAAGATTCGACCAAATCGTCGAAAAGAAAATAAAATGACAATTCAAGTATACAATTTTACAATATCGACCATTAAGTCAAAACATACATAAAACATGAGAAAGTTACATTTTCAATCATGAAGGATGTTGACCAAAATGTCGATCATCTACACATCTCATTAGTAGAATCATACATCAAGTGCAAGACCCATAGGTAGAAAAGGAAGTATATATATAAAAAAACATGCCATCAAAAATGTTTATCGTCCATTTGCAGGCTCTTGTATCCTAAGCCATCAGACACTTGTCCTTCCACAAATCTTGATACGAGAGTGTGGTCCAAGTGCTTTTTTTGCCCAACCACAAAGTTGTTAGCTCCCATAGGGCTCATCTTGAAATGAAGAGCGCACTGACCTTGCCTAAAGAGCCTAGCAACCCGACATTGATGGATCTAAAGAATATGGTGAAATTGTGATTCTAACTACTTATCAATCTTTATAATAAGCAGAAATCCTAAACACAGGGTGGCATAGAGAAATGGAACAACAACTTGTACACACTCAAATAGTGCACTTCTCTAATTCATTACTTCCAAGAGAATCCATGAATGGGAAACCTTGAGAAAGTGACTTAGAGCTCCCTAGGTATGGAGTCATAGGGATGTTTTGATAGTGCTCTCAACTAGAGCTATTGAAGCATGCAACCTTGCTAGTAAACCACACAATCAGAGATTCAATGAGACAAGGGAAAGAATGCCATTATCTCCAAAAATCAATAATGAAAATGCAATGCAACTATGCTACTATGATGATGCAAGTAAGCTATGAAAGGAAAAATGAAGTATTACAATCCTTACTAATTAAGCTATGTGAGCTAAACTAGAAATGCCGTAAAACTAAGCTACGATGCAATAATGAAACTAGGATGCAATATGATCTTCAAAAGCTTCCAAAATCTCCAAGAAAAACTGCAGCATAAGATTAGTATTCAAAAGTTGGATCCAAAAATGAGAAGAGAGCTCTTCTTTTATAGAAAGTGAAAAATAACGGACGATGGAGATTAAGAGGCAAAAGATTTAATCAAGGGTGGAGATTGAAGAGGGATCAATCCATGTGCACAAGATTCCTCCAATGAGAAAATAAGAGTTGACTTTTGTGTCCCATATGAGACAAAAAGGCCTTTTTCCTTTTTTATAAAATAAGAATAATGCTTTATTTGTGCAACTTAGGATAAGAGGAAAGGTGCGGCTTTTTTATTTAATAAAAGGGGAGGAAATTCCTTTTAATTAAATAGAGACTTAGGATAAAATGGTTAATCCATAGAATATAATCAAAATGATGGAATTAGGATTTGATCAAGAAGATTGATTTGATTTATTTGAAAATATTGATTCAATAAATTTGATAATTTGGTTCATCACTTGATAAATTGAAGAATGGGGCCCAAAGTCTAGGCGACCATTTTAGGGTGCATACATTTGCCCCTCTTTGACTAATGCGAGATTGATATGGGATCACATGTAGTCAAAGAATAGAATTGAAATGTGAGATCGATTTGGGATCACAAAACAATCCAGATGTGTGTTCGACGGATGGAAACACATCAGGACAAAGATACACTTGATTTGAAAAAGACAAGGCCAACATACCTATAAATAGGAGATTGTCAAGTCTCAAATAGGAGATAAGAATCTCAAGCTAAGATTATTGATAAAGTTGAATCAAGATTGAAGTTTGATAGGTACTACTCCCTTGGAATCGAAATCAAAATCAGGTAGAGGAGAAGCAACAAATTGATAAAGTTAATCAAATCACTAGGAATCATAATCGAAGTTGGAAGATGATAGAATAACCATTAAGAAGTGAATATATGCCCCAGAGAGACTAGGTTTGACTAAGAAAGATATAGAATAAAGATGAAGTCAAACCTCAGAGAGATGAAGAGGGTGAATGGAAGACTAGAAGTTTGAAAGAGATGGGGATGAAGAAATGAAGATTCCCCAACAAAGACCGAAGAATCAGGTCTCAAACAGTCAGCCAACTGTGCAGAAGGAGGAAATTTTGAAATGCGATTTTGACCATCAAGATGAACTCAAATTTCAATTTTAATCCTGAAAATGGATCTAGCACATCGACATTAGCAAGGGGTGCAATTTTCATGAAATTCTGAGGAGTTTTGAAAATTGGGTCAATAAGTCAAAATGCTATAAAGGGGTGAAAAGGTCATTTTCAAATATGATGATAAGATTAACCCCTTGTGATGACACGAAGCGAAAGACATGATTGAGAAGAAGAGAAAGGCGAGTGCAGTTGATCGACAAGTCCATGAAAGATGAAAAGAGAGCTCTCTCCATATGCAAGATGCAAAACTAATCTAACATGAACCTAAGGATGCAAGCTACTATGAAAAGTGGTTTACTAGCAAGGTCACAAAGACATTAGACTCTAATATTCATCATCGAGCTTTATTGGTAGCGTCGCAAGATCATACAATACACACTAGTATGACTATGGGTATATGAATATGATCTATATTAGATAAACATGTGGGAATCCCACCTAGGCACCAAAGATATGTAGGTCAAGATGACTAGTGTAGTGAGGTTCCCTAAGTTTGATATAGCAAGATTATACTCGTATTGAGACACAAGGAAAGTCAAGATGGCTATAAGTATGCACTTGCAAAAAATAGTCAAGGATAATATCTTGTACGTCCTCGATATCAAGTGGAACAAGCATAAACTGCTCATGATAATAAGGACTAACAAGATATACCCACAAGCAGAGAAAGAAAGAAAACATGTCCTCATGCCCCCAGTCTTCTAGCTCAGCATCATCATAAACTATTAGGGAGAGAACATTCATCAAAGAAATCATCATAGACAGCACACAAAAAAATAAGGTCAAACAAGTCTCATTGAGTCAAGTGTTTAAGTGCGTGTGTGTAGGTCATAGAGTCAAACTTTGAGTATCACATCTGCCAGCGAGAAATATCGCATCATTCTAGATTGTGGGTAGGACATCTGATAAGTGTTGGGAAACACTTGATGCTAGGAAAGTGTTGAAAAACACAATTGGGGTGGTGTTGAAAAAACACCGTTTGTGAGGTGTCCCAAAGACAAACACATCTAAGAGACCAAAGCTAACATAGTTATGCTCCCTAGATAAAGACAAAGACCAATTCCAACCAAGGCAACAAGGACAAGGCATGATGGAGAAAGGCTAAGTGTTGAGGATGCATGCTAAAAAATAAGGGTGCAAAGGCCTCAAGTAGCACTTGTTTCCAGGTTTTCACCACTTGGAAGATTTTTTGATTTTTCATTTTTTTGTATTTTTGCTACCAAGGCGTCTATTTCCAAGTTTTCACCAAGGCACTTTTTCTATTTTTGAATTTTTTGATTTTTTTGGTGAGACATCAAAGCGCCTATTGCTAGGTTTTCACTAAGATGCTCTTTTTTTAGGACTTTATATGCTTTTTAGGATTTTTTCAGCATCATACATAAAATTTTTTGGAAATTTTTCAGGATCAATATGATATATACAGAGGATGCCCCTAGATAGACTAGGCATCAAACTCCCAAGCAAGACCACATCGTGTAGTCCCAATGTCTAGCAAGGTGGAGGACGAGAGTGATTAACAAGTTGGTGGAAGAGATGGAAGACAAGAGAATGAAGGGAAGAAATCCTCAAGGGAAAACTCCTCAAGAGTACCCAAGCTAGGGAAAATTGTCATGCAGAGCACATTTGGACAAGCAATGAAAGGCCAACATATGATAAGTCACAAAAGCGTAATGTAGAAGAAGGAAAGGATGTAGTCCAAAGAAGTAGACATGTCAAGAGGCTTCATAGCATCGCGTTTTACTTTTTTTTATGAGATCAAGACCAAAGGGGAAAAGGATAGCGAAAGGCTAGAATGAATGGAGGAAAATAAATATGAAGGCCAAACATGAAAGGACTGAAAGAAAGATCATCGTAAGATAGCTCACAAGATAGCCAAATGTTCGTGTATAGGTCAACATTGTCAAGATCAAAGAGAGAAGACGGAATGGATGAAATATGTAGAAGAACTACGCATGATGCCTGATTGCCAGGTTTTCATCACAGTACTTATCCAAGGCGCCACAAGGGAGTGGTTTTCACCATAGGATGAATTTATTTCTCTTTACTTTTGCTACCAAGGTGCCTGTTTCCAAGTTTCCACCAAGACACATTTTCAATTTTTTTTATTTTTTATTTTTTCTATTTTTTGAATTTTTTTTTAGAAGGCAAGCTTTTTAGATAATGCTCCTTGAAAGGATAAACCATGATATGCCAAGGATTCAAAATGATATGCTCAAAAATGTTGATAGGGAAAGGAAGATGGAAGAGAAAAATGGAGGATAAGGTTTTATATAAAGCGAGTGAGGTTGGAAGATAGGAGGAATAGGCAAATGAGGAAAAATGATAGAAGGTAGAAGGATAATGAATGGAATGATTGTGAAAGGGTAGATGGAAAGGAAGGCAAGATCAACATCAACACACACCTTTAAGGGTGGTGAGAGGATGGAGGAAACATGAATGAAGGAATATGTGAAGGAATATGGTGAATGGAGAACAGAGGTTGTGGTTTAGGCACATGAAATGGAAGAATGTTTTTGGAAGAAGATGAAGTGGAAGCCTTTGGAAGCTTGAATGTCAACTTCACTTTTTGCTCAACATTAGACTCTTTAAAGAGAGACTTTGGAATCCATATAGCCGTAGGCTTTTCATTTCTTTTTGATGATTTAGAGAGAATATCTTCAATGATGGATTTTGGAACCCATACTTGTCTTGTAGTTTTCTTTTTAGATATCTCTTTTGACTTTATGCTTCCATGTCAATTAGAGGAGACGTGGTGATCTTCTTTTTTTGATGAATTCTTGTATTTCTTCTTTTTCTTGTATTGAACATTCAAGTTACTCCCAAAATACTTGGGACTTGAGGAAGAAGAAGTAGGATATGACTAGTTTAGATGGGTGGATGGATGAAAAGGATTCAAGGGTATGCATCTATGTTGATCTTGAGGAAAGATAGGAGATGGAGGGATGTAAGGATCTGAGATGGATGATGAATTAGGAGAATTAGGAGGGGAAATTGAAGGGACACAAGGACCCAAGATGGAAGGTAGACATGAAGCCCTTAGCAGTGGCGGAAGAGGTCTGAGGATGGAAGTGGAAGATGCAAAGGGATAATCAACAAGTTCATCAACATCTATATGATAGCCAAGGACATCGGCATCTTTAGAGTGAGCATTAGGAGTTGCAATAGGATCATGAACATCTTCAATAGGAGAAACTTCTTTGATAGGATTGTTCAAAGCTTGCAAAGACTTAGGAAGAGTAGAAAGTGAAGGTGAACATGGAGTGGTAGAACAAGAAGATGGAAGACTTTGATCTTGACAAGGAGCTTTGGATAGCATAAGCACATATTTTTTTATTGATTTTCAATAGGCTTAATATTGGAAGTAACAACACTATTTTCAATAACCTTAATGGAAGTAAGGTCATCTTGATTGTCAATAAGCCCAATGGTGTGAGTAGTAGCTTGATCTTGCTTAGGACATGGTGAAATGAATGCGGAAGAGCGTAGAGGATCAAAAGAACCATGAAGCAGATCAGTGATGTCATGAAAAGGATTGAATGACATGGAGGGTTCTTGATCTTGATCTTTCTTCATATTTTTTTCTTTATCATTTTTAGAGTCCTCTTGACATGGATCCACTTCTAAGGACAAGGAAGCAGGTTGAAGTTGTATGGAAGACTTTGGAAGAGGTGGTGAAGGACTAGCTGAAGTAGGCATTATAGCGCATAAAGGCTTGGGATCTTTAGTTTTAGCATTATTGAAAGTATTTGCAGCCAAGTGAAGATTAGCTTGGGCTTCTTTAGGAGGTAGCTCTTAAGGGTAACTATAGGGAACTGCATGAAAAGCATTAGGATCTTTTTTGGATGAAGGATTTGTGAAAGGTTTGAAAGAATTTGAAGCTTTAGGAAATGTATGGTTATTGGAGGAAGTAGGGGGTAGAAGGGAACCATCACAAGACAAAGGTCTATCATCAACATGATCTTGCTCGAGAGTGTAATCTTTATTTTTAGCACGAGAGTTCTTAGAGGAGAAATGTGTTAGCTATTTTTCTTGCACGGGTAAATAACTAGATCATAAACTTGATCTCTCCCTTTTGATGCTCTTTTCCTGGCAAGAGAAATGCTAATTAACAAGGATAAATTCCTTCTTCACTTCAGGCTCCACAGACCCAGGTGGGTGTACCTAATCCCTACTTATTCCAACTGATACAAAACATTCTACAAATACTCAACAAGCAGGTTAACAGGTGGATTTGACAGAACAAACAGGTCCTGCAACGGGATTCATAACTAAGATGAATCTCTGATATGGGAAGCCTACCCACATGCTCAATATATCTTCCAAGCTCATCAACAGAAAGGGAAAGTTGATTGATTAAATTGATGCTAGTTGACAAATGACTTCTAACAGTAAAGATCAGTGACTTCAATTCGGGCATGGAGTCAAAACTAGTAAATATAAACCCAAACTACAAACCATGTTTCATTGATTAATATCCCTGCATTAATGCCTTACATTAATACATTTCCATCACTCAATATGAAGAATCATACACATTCATAGCACCGATCAATTTCCAATCTGCATTTAAGGATTTTACAATCCTTCCTTGAAGGATATCCAAATACAAACAGATACATTCTCCCTTGGAGAAGACAAACTCAATATCCCTTAAACACTGAATTCATACTGAAATTGAAACTCAATACAATGAAGACAATTCTTTGAAAACCATACATGCCTTACATGTACTTCAATTTGCAATCAAATTTACAAATACTTGTATTAAATCTATGACATAAAATGAAGAACAGAAACCATTACACTTAGACAATCATGAACCAAAATTGAACTTCTATTTGGAGCCTCTTGGAGAACTCCTTGCTAGAATCACCACAGACCTGGAACCATTCAACGGATGTTTACCTGGAATCTGAAACCTAGACCAGAGTTCTTCCAAAATTGGAACCCTCTACCCTCAAAGAATTGCAGAATAAGAAGAAGAAGGAAGAAACTCTGAAATCATTACAAAGTGACACTTGTCTTTCTGTCATCTACTCATAGGATGAATCATCTGCCTTCAAACTGGAAATGGAACCTGCTATCAACTCTGGAAAGCACCTGTCATCTCTTCAAACAAACTGTGAATCACCGGATTGAACAAAATAGATATTTTCAAAATATCTTCCCGGCCCCCTATTTTGTTCAACTGCAAATATACCTGTGCAAAATCTGACTCCAGAATCGGAATCCTCGCGTTGAGACCTTTCCGACGGTATATGATACTTGGTATTTGGGCGAAAAACAAAGTCCCCAGCCATTAATTTCAATCTTCCATGCTATTTTGTTAATGCCCCTGCTAGGACCCACATGCCACGTGTCAGCACCTAATTCTGTGCCACCTCACTGGCCAGCTGCCACGTGTCGGCCTAGCACATGATCGCATGGGCCAGAAATGGCCCATGCGATCATGCGCCACTGTGCAAAATTTGGTTTGTCGAGTCCACCTCCAGCTGGTGTGCACCTCCAGGTGGACCCACATGGCTGAGGCGACCACTGCCTCCTCTTCTCTCTTCTTTATGTTTCATTTGTACGTTGGTATATTTAAACACCCCAAACTTTGCGTGCAGGCACAATGTGGGATAATGCTAAAATAGTAAAAACCCCCAAAAGTGTTGATCAATGCGTGAATCAATGGTCTGCAAGCGACAATTCTTCCTTAGTGCTCAACACCGACCTTCCTCCGTTCATGCAAAGCTCACATTTGCCTTATCGCATGATCGCAAGGCTTCTCTCTCCTCTCTTGCGATCATGCGACAACCTCAAATATCATGCGGCTTGTCTTTTGTTTAGGCCGGGTTTTTCCCTTATGCGCACCTGCGATAAATTTTTTTTTTTTTGAGTGGGCCCCTTATCTTTTCACTTTTCGCATGATCGCATAACTCATGTTTGGTTTATGCGATCATGCGACTTGTACTTGCTGCGCTAGTCACCTCTCCGTCCTCTCATCATCACACTGCCATGTGTCAGCTTGTCGCATGATCGCAAGGGCTGAATTTGGCTCTTGCGATCATGCAACCACTCCATCTCTAATCACAGAATTCTTGGCCTAAACCATCAAGTACCTGGCGAACTGGCGACAGACTAACCTCTGAATTGCGGAATAAATTGGCATTGATTGCCAGCATTATGCGAACACGCGAACACACTTATCTCTAAGTCACCGGATCACTTGACCTTAACCATCACATTTGGGCGAATCTATGACTACTTGATATCTCCAATTCGCTAAGTACTTCATGCTAACCGCTCCAGCATCTGGTGAATTCACGAACTCCCACCACGTATCGCCTTGTCGCATGATCGCATGGGCTAGAAATGGCCCATGCGATCATGTGACCACTCTTCCACACAACTGTCATTACCGCATTGGCTGCCACGTGTCAGCCTGTCGCATGTTCACAAGGGCTGAAGTTGGCCCTTGCGATCATGCGACCACTTGACACGTGGCCATCTTTGACCAGTCACCGCCACCTGCGCCACCTCAACATTGACTCATCTGCCACCTCATCGGGCTGCCACGTGTCAGCTTGTCACATGTTCGCAAGGGCTGAAGTTGGCCCTTGCGATCATGTGACCTCTTGACATGTGTCCATTTGATCATCGCACTCTGTCTGCAAAATTTCTTTCCTGGGCCTGCCGGCATGGAAATTGAGGTGGGTGTCGCACATGCACACGTGGAGAGAGCTTCTGGGCTTTCTATTTACCTGTATTATTTGTGGATTTCAATATATTTACCTCAAAGTCGCCCTGTGTGAACAATGTGGGACAATGGCTTTTAGTGTTTTAAAGACCTCCTGAGCATTTTAGTTCAAAATTTGTGGGCGCCCCACGTGCTGCATTCCTCCGGCCAAGAGGGCCCGCCAAGAGCCAATGGCTTTCTTTCTTTACATTCCTACAGAGTGCTTATTCTATATAAACGTTAAAACATGCCCACTCTTTGCCAATGTGGGATAATCATTTTGAACAAGAAATCGTCAAAACTTGGCATATTCACTGGTGTTTCCTCCTTTGCGTAGATTTTTTACTAAATCGATAGCCTCCTTTGCAATGCGTGAGGCATTCCCTGATTTTCACCTCACTCAAGGGACTTCCCCTTATGCGTTTCGCGTGGATCTCCTTCAAAATTCACGCTGCCTTTTTTCATGGCACTGGTCTCTTCCATTTTAACACTGCCTCTGTTTACATTGTGCCTTCCTTTTTAAATGCGCTAGCTTCCTTTCACTCATGGCGCTGGCTTCTTTACCTTTTAACGCTTTTCCATTTTGATTAATAATACTTAGACTCCATTTTAAAATTGGTCTTTTACCTTTTAACGCTGCCTCTTCTCCTTTTACTATTGCGCATTGGTGTGAACTGGCCCCCAAAAATGATTTTGGCTCCTTATTGTTTCTGTTAAGTGTCATTGATCAGCATCCAACTTACCAAATTGTTCTTTTGATGCTTTATCTATATCATTTTCAAAGACAAGCGTCAATTTCCAACTCGATCATAGCTCTGTCTTCCTCATCCAATTCGGTAGGCTTTGATGTCATTTCCATTTTTTATTTTGCAGCAGCTTCATCAACAAGATCGATTGCTTTATCATGTAAGAAGCATTCAGTAATATGTCGCTTTGAAAGCACTGAAGCTGCAACCAGTGCACCGTCAAAAATTTTAACTCCGTGATGCAATTCATAACACTCACGTAATCCACGTAGAATAGATATAGTGTCTTCAATTGATGGTTGACCCACGTATACTTGTTGAAATCTGCGCTTAAGTGCAGCATCCTTCTCTACATATTTGCGGTATTCATTGAGGGTCGTGGCTCCAATATAGAATTATTTTCAAACTTGCTTGCAATCTTCCATGTAAGAGTCTTCTTTTGCTGATTCCCCATCTTGCATATTATTTTCAGTGTTCATATCATCTAGGCATGAATCAGATTCATCCTTAGCCTCATTTGAACCTTTGGGCTCATCCATCTCCATATCATCATTAAGTTTGAACTCCTCCACATTAGGTTGCATCCCTGTGGGTTCTCAATATGCATCATCGTTGTTCATGGTTGACTCCTCAGGAATGTCGGTCACATCATTACCAACATATGAATTGTCAGGAATTTCCATGTCATCATTTTTAGTAGCTTCCTTGTCATCTATTACTCGCCGGCTTCAAAAAGAATATACACAAGTCCTTTGAATTGAACATGCCTAGGTATTCCTCTTATATTCGTATTACAAAATCAGCATCAGAATCTGCAACCAAACTTTGAATTGCATTCATAAAGGTGGGCTCATGCATCCAGAAAGTAAAATAGTACAAATGCATGCTAATGTGTCCCATTACTCAAAAATTTTAAGGGTACCAACAAAATGCTCATAGTATCTACATTTATAATCAGCATGGAAAGTTTTCTCTTCCTCAATAGAAGTAGATGTATCATATTGTTCACAACAAGTATCATAGTCTCTTGCAAAATCAGAGTCATATGGATCACCATCACGATCTATCCAATGTGACGACCCATTTTCAGTAAGCACGAGCACATGACTAGGATGACTCTTAGGAATAGAGGTGTCATAGATATCACTATATTGTCCATCATCATAGTCATCAAAGACGGGTGTATCACTCTTTGTGGAAGAGGTATCACAAGGATTGTCACGTTGCTCATTATGGTATGTCTTGAGAGGAGAATTAAGACTCTTGGGAGAAGTAGAAGAGGAATGATATTGTGAAGAAGAGGAAAGTGAAGACCTAGTGGAAGAAGAAGACTTGGATAATGAGGAACGATGAGAAGACTTAGAAGATGAAGAATGTTTGGAAGAAGGAGGTTGTGACATGATCATGTCTATGATCCTTGCAAAGGCGTCCAATTCAATCATCTTTTCTTTTATTTCTATCTTAAGTTTATCACCCGTGCAATATCTAGAAGGACTATTAGAGGAATAAAACTCTTCGAATTGAGCAATGAGTTCGAGATCATCTATTTTCAAGAGAGGTTCCATAACAAGATAGTCGAAATTCATGGTTTTGGAAGAGGAGGAATCAAGCATGGAAGTGACAGAAGAGATGAATAGAAGAAGGTAGACTAGATAATAAGAGGAAAAGAATCAAGAAGACATGAAGAGTTTAGGAAGAAGAGGAAGAAACATGAAGGAAGAAGAGAAAAGATGGAAATGGGAGACTAGGAAGACATGGGAGATGTGGAAGAAAGAAGACCAAGAGTCATTTTGTGCAACTTGATACGATTTAAGTTCATTTGAAAATTGAGCAACATGTCATTGCACCTAAGATCTTACCTGACCGACTAAGGGGGACTGGAAATAGGACACAAATCAGTTTCAGATTGTAAATAGCAGCAAGACAACAAAATTACTCTATGCGATAGTTTCCAAGTAAGCAGTGCGATACAATTTTTTAGTGCGATATTTCACCAAAAGTAGTGTGATATTTTCCAAGAAGTGTATGCAATATTTTCTAGGCAAGCAGTGCGATGGTTGTGCAACAACGAAGTGTCACACGATAATTGACCAGTCTGTGTGTAAATCTCAGTTTTGAAGGCAATTTTGGTCAAAGTTGTAGTTTGGTAAGTTGAAATTCTGAATTTCAAACACAGTGATAACAATAATCAGACAAGTTTGCAAATAGTAGGGGATCAAACATGTCATAAAACACTTGCACAAGGGCAAAAGCAACCTTGTCAAGATAAGCAATTGGGATATCAAAGAGAAAAATCCTACGAGTACGACCGTGATGTTTGTTGTTCAAGAACATTTACATGGGTAGATCACAATGAGAACACTTCAAGCATTTGCTAGCCTAAAAAGACAAAGGCTCAATACTTAACAACTTGGCCCACACTTGATGTCTCATTGCCTCACACAAAGTGGTTACCCACAATAGATGTTGGCTTTGTCGTGGAAGTGCCAATGGTACAACCAAAGGAACACAGATGGTGAGTAATCTTGGGGTGATCCGGGTTAGTCCACTTGGATCAATCCTTGCACCAAGATGCTAAGTGGCAAAATAAGGTGGCTTCTATCTATGGTTCTTAGTAAGGGCTTTCGTTCGTAATACCCCTCTTGCTCCCCAAAGGGACTCCTTACCTTGCAGCAAGTAATGAACCTTGCGGCCATAAGAGTACCTTAAGCATTCTTGCTTGACATTTTCCTCATGGTCACAATCCCACAAGTACTCACACCAAGTGAAGACAAGTACTACGTCTATCAAGGTTTTGTGTCCTTGATAGCCTTGAGTTTATAGTGGGTCAGAATAGCCAGCAAAAAACTTGTCCCCACTTGGGTCGTTCCTCTTAATTGCTCAAGAGCAAGCCCGCTAAAGGATCCTAAACTAAACAAAGAGTAGATTAACCTTTGAGAGTCGGGATTTTCGGTTCACCACAAGGGTGAAGAGCATACTCTCCTATCTCAAACATCTTTCCCAAGCACACCAAGCAAAGGTTCAATTAACCTTCTTGCTTTCAAAATCTAAAGATGGGTCAGGATTTCTGGTTCACCACAAGGGTGAAGAGCATAATTTCCTAACACCAAAAGATTTCTACAACAAGATATTAAATGCCTATGAAAGGAAACAACTAGTATATGCCACACTTGAAATGAAATAAATGAGCAAACACTTGATTGTTTTTATGCTTTTGGGCAGCCCTGCAAAAAGGATTAGTAGCCCTTGTGCATTTGAAGCTTTGACATGCGTTCTTTTAAGCAAAATATTTCAAGCAATGAAGGTACCTACAAGCACAACTTGTTAGCCCCACAATGGTTAGCACATCAAAAATCTAATAATTTGCAAATAAACCTCTTTTCTACCACAACAAATCAGAAATCCAAAACAACCAAATCAAATCTTGCAAAGAAATGACCAAAACCAGTCACTACCAGGCTTGTCCGATAGTTTAGTCGCTAGAAGTTTCGCATGATACTGTACAGTATAGTGGTGCGATATTTTCTTTTTGGATGATACTTCACACTGTGCTCGGGCGACATAATTATGTATGGTCGTGAGACAGAAACCTGCAAGGGCACATGATACTTTAACTGGTAAAGTATCGCACTGGTATACAAAAAACTATTGTATGACACTAGAAGACTATCGCACGATAATCTGTCAGAAAAATAGAGAGTCGAAATAGCAAGCTAAAATGATGATGAAAAATTGACGGAAATGCATAAAAAGGACAAAACAAGAGTGTTCTACCCCACGGTGGGCACCAAAAATGTACACACTCAAATCATGCATTTCTCTAAGTCATTACTTTCAAGAGAATCCATGAATGAGAAACCTTGAGAAAGTGTCTTAGAGCTCCCTAGGTATGGAGTCACAAGGATGTTTTGATAGTGCTCTCAGCTAGAGCTATTGAAGCATGCGACCTTGCTAGTAAACCACACAATGGGAGATTTAATGAGACAAGGGCAAGAATGCCAATATCTCCAAGAATCAATAATGAAAATGCAATGCAACTATGCTACTATGATGATGCAAGTAAGCTATGAAAGGAAAAATGAAGTATTACAATCCTTACTAATTAAGCCATGTGAGCTAAACTAGAGCATAAAGGAAAGCTAAACTAGAAATGCCATAAAACTAAGCTATGATGCAATAATGAAACTAGGATGCAATATGATCTTCAAAAGCTTCCAAAATCTCCAAGAAAACCTACAGCATAAGATTAGTATTCAAAAGTTGGATCCAAAAATGAGAAGAGAGCTCTTCTTTTATAAAAAGTGAAAAATAACGGACGATGGAGATTAAGAGGCAAAAGATTTAATCAAGGGTGGAGCTTGAAGAGGGATCAATCCATGTGCACAAGATTCCTCCAATGAGAAAATAAGAGTTGACTCTTGTGCCCCATATGAGACAAAAAGGTCTTTTTCCCTTTTTATAAAATAAGAATAATGTTTTATTTGTGCAACTTAGGATAAGAGGAAAGGTGGGGCATTTTTATTTAATAAAAGGGGAGGAAATTCCTTTTAATTAAATAGAGACTTAGGATAAAATGGTTAATCCATAGAATATAATCGAAATGATGGAATTAGGATTTGATCAAGAAGATTGATTTGATTTATTTGAAAATATTGATTCAAGAAATTTGATAAATTGGTTCATCACTTGATAAATTGAAGAATGGGGCCCAAAGTCTAGGCGACCATTTTAGGGTGCATACACAACTAACCAAACACAGTAATGAAATATATGTGAATTAAGCTTTGGCCAAAGCATCTTTTGTACTCCAAATTTTAATTGGTAGATAAATAAACAACCCATTTACCCTTCTCTGTCCATTCCACATTACACACCAGTTCCCAAGAAAAATTACCCTCTATTAGCATGATTCTATTTTTCCTCAAGATTAACAGGCTAAAAGTACAAAATGTAGAAAATAAATCTCACTTTTCTAATTTATTAGTTGTGCATTACAAAAATAATCCTTCCATCTTAAAACTCATATCAATGCAAAACTTCTAAATTCTCTTTACTTTCGGCTTAGTCTGAAAATCATTTGTAGTTGTCTTTATAAAACATTTCTATAGAAATGACTAACAATATGTTTTCTAAACCATCATGATTATGTGAGATTTTAAAGAGCCGTATACAAGATTTGTATATATAACTAACCAGATAAACATAGTTATTAGGTTCTTGTCACCAACAAAACTATTTATAATTAAACTTATTTAATATCATCTCCTATGGTTGTGAAGACACTGTAGGTTAAAGCTCTCAGTTTGAATACAATTCACACCCTCTCATATTCTTGTTCAACTTTTTTTAAAAATGCAACACATAAAACTCCCTTTCAACCTTCATAACAAACATAGCCGCGTAGGATTTTTCAATCTCAAATAATAAAAAATACTATTATGTCGAGTTCTCAACTGTTGTCAAGAAAAATAAATGGACATAAAAGTGCAATGAATGAGAATGGGGACTTTGCTTTATTTGATACCAAGAGATATGTCCCATTTATAGAGAGAATTGACTATCCCTAAAAACTAACAATTCTTAATATGATATAAAAATAATGAAAGGGAACCGTACAAATAAATCCTACAGTCTAAAATGGCATGATGTAGATTCAACATAAGTAATCTGGCCGTAACTAGTAAGATCCTGAATGTTTTTAGAATTTCAAGATGAAATAAAATTGAAGCATTTCCAAATCTTTGCCTGTTTTTTACAATACAAGATGAGAGTGATTCCATATCAAACTCTAAGTACGCTTGAGCGACTTAAAAAAAATGGATCTATTAACATGAAAGGAGTAGCAAGAGATGTAACGATAGATCCATGAATTGATACTCCAATGACTCTACTCCTATACAATAAAAATTGGGACACTATTTATAGTTTTTACTAAGGTTGTGTGAATGTAATTTTCATAGCATAAAGATATATAAGATGTCTATGGTTACTAAATGATAACGTAGTCTTGAAGTGTTTGTATTCTTGTAATTGTAAGAATAAACAACTACAATTTGAAAGAAAAAAAGAAAAAAAGCTCATAAATGATTTTGAGGTAAACGACATCTACATGCAATGCTAGATTGGACAAAATACCATTTACATAGAGATTTAAAAGACAAATATTATCATTTCTAAAAGGTCCAATACACAACACAAATTGGATAAACAAAATAAAACGACCAGTTTTCCATTTTAAAGAGATGCCACCATTCTACCTATTTCAAAAGTAATTTAAACAAGGAAATAACTTGATAGTTTTGGTGATAAGATCTGAACACAATTAGTCCTTCTAGCCTTCAATAAAGATTTTTCACTCCAGCTTTCCTGCAGTTTCCTTTTTCTGAAACTGTCCTCTTCTCAGCTCGAAGTCTAAATTTTCTCTCTCCTCCCTCCCTATATGCACATCCCTTCAACTATCCTCACTGTTACCATTTATTGATTTTTTTTCATTTCCTCCCTCTCTGCCATGCATCATGCATGCTACCCATTTGGTTTGAAGTCTCCTAGTTCAATTAAATTCCATTACTACCCACTATCTCTTCTTATAACTACCATAGACTCCCAAATTCATTAGTTTTTAATAGTCAACAAACTTCCAAAATTCCTCTGAAGTATATTGACCTTATTGAAAAAATTCCTTAGTTTATGCTCTAAGTTTGTTCAAAATTCCTCTAAAGTATATTGATCTTATTGAAAAAATTCAAAAAAAGTTCCTATGGACTGGTGTGGAAGAGAAAAAGAGACTTAGCCTGGTGGCTTGGGAGAAGGTTTGTAAACCTAAGAAGGTGGGTAAGGGGGGGGGGGGGGGGGGGGGGGGTTGGGCATCAAAAACATTACTAATACAAATAAGGCCCTTTTAGCTAAACAATGTTGGAGGATATTTGAAGATGAAAAAGAATGGAATGCTATAATCAAAAGCAAATACCATCTCACTTCTCTAGAAGGAATTCTTCAATCACAAAACGATATCCAAGGTTCGTTTGTTTGGAACAAAATAAGCAAGGGTAAGAACCTAATCAGTAAAGGGGCTAGATGGAAGCTGGGAAATGGCAGGAAGATTCAATTTTGGGATGACAAATTGCTCTCAGATAAACCTCTTATAGAGAATGAGGAGTGGAACTCAGTGATTCAGGAATGTAAAGAGACCATTGGGGAAAATGTGAGTGACTACTAGATTAATGAAGAATGGATCAACTTGGGTTTGAGGGACATCGGATTAAAAGAGGTGAATAAACAACTTAACAACTGGTTTATTAGAGAAAATGAGCCTAATGAACTGATTTGGGGTCTTGCTATCTCTGGCAATTTCTCGGCCACCTCTGCCTCGACTCTTCTCATCCCCTTTGAGTATCAACCTTTCTATGCTCAGGTATGGAATAATGATCTAATCCCTAAAATTAACATGTTTTTTTAGTTGCTTGTCTAGAACAAAATCCTCACTATGGATAACCTCATGAAAAGAGGGTTCCAAATGCCTAATAGATGCATCATGTGTTGTGAAGAAGCTGAGTCTTGTAACCACTTAATGATACATTGCTCCTTTGCTAGAGAGGTCTGGGACTCCATCATTTTGTCTTTGAATCTGATGTGGGTTAAACCTCATAATATCCAGGACTTTATTCAGCAATGGCAGAGCCCTTTCCATGACAAAAATGCTAAGGATCTCTAGAAACTTGTTTTACCTCATTTTACCTAGCAGATATGGAAGGAGAGGAATAACATAATTTTTAGAGATAAAAAAGCTCCCCCCCTTGTGGTTGCTTACTTTGTTTCCAGAAGTATTATGGAGAACTACAAAAGTATTGGCAAGAAGGATACCAACTCTTGGAACCCTAATCTTAAAAAGGCCAATACCATTTCTTGGGAGATTTTGAAGAGCATAAATGATATGAATCCTAGAGAGAATGTCATGTGGTCTGCTCCTCCTTTGGGATGGTTAAAAGGGAACTTTGATGGTTCTTCTAGAGGAAACCCTAGAAGGGCTGGAGGGGGAGGACTCATAAGAGACTGGGTAGGAAACTACCTTGGTGCTATTGTTGTTCCATTGGGGATTCAAACCAACCACGTGGCGGAGGCTAAGGCAACGTTCTATGTGGTTAAGTTGGCCAAAGATATGGGGTGCTTGAAATTTTGGCTCAAGGGTGACTCCCTCAACATAGTTAATTGTATTAAAGGGAATTCAATAAGCTCCTGGACTATAGCCCATACAATAAACAAAATCAAAATGATTATCAACTCCTTTGAGGAATGCCACGTCACCCATATTTACCATGAAGGTAATAAGCCGACAGACAAGTTGGCTAATGAAGGTACCCAAAGTGACATCATCAAAAAGTGGAGAGGGGAAGGAAATCTAAATGTTAAGATCATAAGTCTAATCACTTATGACAAAATTAATCACAATGAAGGGAAAATCACTTAAATCACGGTGACAAGGATGAAACATTTTTCGAGGAAGGTTGCATGCATTGCAAAGTGTGGGATAATAATTCCGGTGTTAATGATATATGAATCCTAGGTTATTTTAAGTAATCAGGAAAATAATAGAAAGCATTGCAGTGAGAAGAAGTTTATTGGTAAGGAGCTGAACCAGAATAGTAACAGAAAGCAAAATATGGGAGGAGGTCTGAGGAGAGAGGAGCCCACCAACTATGAGAAATGGAGACAAGAGAGGAAAGTATGGAAGAAGCTGAGAAAATGAGGAGACTCTCAGTACATGGAAAAGCTCCACAACTATGATAAACATGTAACTTCCTTGTTCGTTGATGGCTGGGTTAGAGGTAAAGTCAATTTATGGGGAAAATCTTTCCCCCTTTCTCTTTCCCTCATGGCTGAGATTACTGGCTTACCCCTGGAGGGAACTCATTTCCATAGAGGCAACCATAGGCTTGGTATTGAAGCTTTTAATCTCTTTCCAAAAATTGCTGATGAAAAAGCTCTCATGACAAAAGGAAAAGGGGATTATGTAGATATTACTAAAATTAAGGATTTCTAGGCTAAAATGTTGAAGGTTATGATTGAGTACTTCACGCTCGACGGACGCTATTCCAAAATCTACAACCTGCATTTTATCTTGGCTAATCACTTTAGGCATAATAAGAGGATTTCTTTCCCATACTTTCTTTTGAGCTCTCTAAATAGTAGCATAATGAAGCACATGAAGAAATTGAGTAACCCCATGTTGCATGAGGGTTTGATCCTCCTCATTTCTAACTACGCCAGAGATATTATCCTAGACCCAATTCCTAAAAGGGTCACCGGAAAAAGGAAAGAGACCAAAGAGGTTGATAGAAAGGTTGAACCTAGCAAAAAGAGGAAGAAAAACAAGGAAAAAACCTCTGACAATAGAAAGGAAGAAGGCAAAAAGAGGAAAAAAATAAAGAAAAAATCTCCGATAGCAGTGAGGAAGATGGTAATAAAAAAGATGAGGAAAAAGAAAGGGCTAGTGGAGATGACGCTAATGAAAACAACCCTCTTTCTCAGGGTAAGGGAAATGCTGAGGAAGACATTGTTGAGGTGGATTCTGGTAATGAGGAGAGAGCCCAGGAAAAAGAGGACATGGATATTGATGAGACTGAGTAGGAAGAGGACATGAATGATAAGGAGGAAGAAGGAGGTAAAGATGAGGATAATCAAGAGGAAGAAAAAGATGATGAAGGAGCTGAAGAGGAGGAAGAAGATGCCCAGGACTCCCCTACTGAGGATGACAAGGAAGACGCTCTGGATTTCCCTACAGAAGAAGAAAAAAATGATATTCATTCTGACACTGAGGATGGTATTGACCTGGCTAGCAAAGAGGATGGTAAAAACCAAAAGGAGGAAACCTTGGGTCTCTTGGAGGGTCAGGCTAAAGAGGAAATGGAGGCTGGTCAGAACCCCCCTGCTATTGATAAAAAAGAAGAGGATCATAATGAAACTGACGTTGGCTTGGACCAAGTTATCATCGAGGAAGGCAATAGCCACAAGGAGGACACCTTATATCTCCTGGTGGGTGCTACTAATTAGGATGAGGTTAACAAAGCTGATGGTCAGAGTACTTCTTTGGATTGGATCAAGCGGGAGATGCAGGAGATGAAGCTCCACCTTCATGCCATGGAAAAAACTACGAATACCCTGACCACTAAGCTGGAGAAGCTGGAGAATAAGGTTTTGGATAAGGTAAAAAATAAAAATTGGAACGAGGATATAGTTGCCGAAGTTAATAAGATAGTTGACAACAAGATTAAAGATATTAAGGCTAAAGTCAGTAATAATGGGAACATGATTAACGAGGTCCTAAGTCACAACAATGAGGGGCTTAGTGCAGTTGTCATGAACCTGAATATGCTACACAACTATCTGGAAAAAAGCTAGTTGGAAAATACGACTATAACAATTGATGAGGATGTTGGGAATGCTGGTCCAGGAACGAGAACTAGAGGGCACACTCAGAGGAAGATCCCTGAAAAGCCAAAGGAACTGAAGGACCTGAAAGATGCTATCCAGAAGATGGAGGACTTGAAGATGAAGGCAGAGAAAATGATAAAAAACAAATAGTATGGTTTGGTTGGTAGCCGGTGTTGCTGGTAGTTGTGCTAGTAACTATTTTTCTTTGCTTTTGTTGTCATTTGTAGGGTTGTTTTGGGTCCTGCTTTTGTTTTTCCAGTAGGCATCTCTTTTTGGAAAACTTTCATGCTATATCTTTATGCTTTAATGTAAATGGTTTCGGGTTCCATTCAAAACCTGTTTTTACCTTAATAAAAAACAAACTTCCAAAATTTCAGTAGTTTTAGTTTAAAGATATTTTGATATTTTCCAAAAGTGTCACGCACAATCTTAGATAAGAACACATTAAATTCAATTTTAGCTAATAGAATAATAATAACAATTTACAATGAAATAAAAAAAATCTACTTTTAAAAAGAATCTATATTATTTATTTTCCCATCGAATTACAATAGGATAAGAAACAAACAAATCATTTAAAATTAACATAGGCATGATTTAAACTGAATTTCTTTTAAATAGAAGTCATTTACTTCAAAATAAACTTTTTAAAATATAAATATCAAGAAAATAAAGATTTTGGAAAATCTCTCACACACCTCTTGAAATTTATAAATTAAATTCTATTGCAAAAATAAAAACTATGTGGTGCGTGCACTTAGACCTACTTTTCCGATCACACCCTTACCGAGGAACTAGCCTCCTTTACCTCTACCACACCTCGTCGTCGATCCTGATTTCCATTCAAAACTCAATTCAACATTAGTAGGTTAGTACAAAAATCCAAATCGAACTGAAATAACTTTATTTCATAACATAATATTCACCTTTAATATTCAAATTTCTTTTAATAACTATAAAATGTAAATATCAACATCATTAACCCCTTTCTATCATGAAAAATAATCAAATCCAATATACATTTCATGTATTGAATTAAAATATCACCTATAAAATTTACTCAATGTCAAATATAGACTAAAAAAAATCAACATGTTTAAAATGGCTAATAGAAATGACTTGGGTTGACAACACACGACCAAGTCTATAAAAGTCAAATAAAGTCGCTAAAACACTTGTGCAAATCTAACGGAGTGTTGTAAGAAGATGCCTTTAAGTACACAACCTGAATTTAATGATTCAAACTTTTTGGCATCCACATTAATTAGGAATAGTTAGATATTTAAATTTTGAAACGAAGACAAATGACCACACTTACAATCCTATCTAGAAAACAAAATTATAATTACAATCTTATCAAAATAAATAAATTAATATACCTAAACTTAAATATAAATAAAATAATAGAATATAACAAAATACTAAATTGAACCTATAAGTCCTAATACATCAAAATAATCAAACAATAGACTAAGACTGTACATCAAACATAATAACCTCCAAAATAGTACAAAAGAAGCTTGCAATCTTCTCCTCTACAAATCCATATAACCCCAAAATAGCATAAAACAAAGGCAGCATACAGTTTTCTTCTCTACAATTAGACAGGAATATACACATAGAGAGACCTATACAACCACTGCGCATGAAACTCGTGAGTCCTACAGCATTGGATCCCGTTGACTGCCGTAGCCCCTAACGAACTGCAAACATAATTCAGAGTTCCTCCAAGCGGTCGGTCACATGTGGCTTCCCCGATCTGACCACGGGCACCAAACGGCGTAGGTCTTAACCGTGAATGGTGGAAAATAAATTGAGCAGGTGATCCTGTGAAAAGCGCTTATTTGGCCCTGTCCTCTCCCGCCACAAAACCCCGTAAAAAGAAAATAAAAAACTAAACTACAAAACAAATAATTTGCCGTATTGCACATTTATGCACACCTGTGTAGGCAACCTACTGCAACTTCTTAGAGCCCGCAAAGGTATGTTGAGCATTTTTTTCTTCTTCTGTCGTGTTAGCTTAAAATCTGTCATCGAATGTTAATTTCAGTCAGTAACACAGCAGTTTGGGGAATCCATTTCTGTCGAGGGTTTCAAATATTTGGTTTCTTCCATTCTGCGTAATCTGCGTCACTTGACGGAATGCGATATCTTCCTGCATTGGATTCTGTTCCAGATCGCCTAAGCTCGCTGGCCTGCGATTGGCGTGCTCGCGTTTCGGTGTGCGTCGTTAGAGAGCGATATGTAGCTTGAACTGGCATTTGTTGCTCGCTGTCTTCTGTAGATTCCTCTGCCGTCAATAGACACAAGTTGTGTTTTCGTTCATTTCTTTGCCTTCCTTCCTTCCTTGGCAGAATCAGGTCGCCTCCAGACGTTTGTATAAACCTGGTCAGCTCATTCGTAGCTTTGATTAGAAGTTCTTTCAGTTGACGCTGACGATTTTGTCGGAATGCTGTCATAATCATTTTGCTGCTTGCTATCAAATTTCCTGTAATGTGCTTTTAGATCTCAGCCGCATTTCCCTTATCTGAGGATTTCCAACATTTGACGTTCATTTGAGCTGGGGGCACCTATGCTATAACATCTCGGCCATTTATGTCTGTTATTTAACAGAATCTAGTATCTGATATAGAATAGTGCTGTAGATTTGTGAAAATTCGTTTGCATTTATGGTCCCAGCACTATTTTAGTCTGGTTATATAAAGCTTTAGATTAAGCTTTTATTAATCGTTATGCATATCTCAAATTTAACACAAATTCTTAAGTAATAAATTGTCATCAGTCACAACCTTGTAGGGCAATGTTTAATCCTGTAGAGTTTCTGTACTCGTGCAGATTCATTTGCTTTTAACGGCCGCGGAGACGCAATTGAACAGAACGGAAGCTGAATGGACCAGGTAAGTAATTTAATTAGTTCCTTATGCAGCTATGCTTATTTGTTTGAAGTACAAAGTAGGACAATCCTCGTTTATCTTTGATGTATCTTTAAAAAATTTAATTCATGTCAATGGCCTCAAAGTTTCGAACTGTTATCAATTACGAAGCATGAACCCTTTAATAACTTCTAATCTTATTCAAATGTGAAGACAGTGGTTGCGTGTCTTGGCTTTAGGTTTTTAGGCATCAGAGCTTTGACATCTATTGCCACATGTTTCTCTTTTTGAGCTTTTAGGTGCTTTGTATTTTTGTTCCGTTTCAGTTTTGAATCGCTTTACTGGAGAGGTACTAGGCATTCCCATTGTTATGCACTTACGTGATTATGAACTTTTCTCAGTTTCTTTGACCTTTCCTGGTCACTCATGAACATCAATTTAAATTAAATTAAGTTAATGTTAAGCTTATTTGGCGGCAACAATCTTCTTTACTGTTCTCGAAATTTGTAACAGGTTAGAAACACCGTGTATATTACTTTAAATTTGACCCGCAAGAGACTTTCTCGAAGCTTTACTGTATTATAAAAGGTTAAAGTCATGTCAATGACCTAAAATAAACGTCAATACAAACCCTATTACAATTTCTTCTTGACTATGAATGCAAGAAGAGTGTTCATGTTGGCTTATGTTTCCAGACGTTGCAGCCCTGAGAATTGTTGTTTCTTATTAATGTTTTTTAAGAGCTTTTTGCTGGTCAGAGGTTTCAGTTTTATATTTCTGTACCATAGATGCATCAGGAGTTTCCATTGCTATGTACTTTTATGATTATTAATATATCTTCAGATTGATAAGCCATTCTTGGCAACTCATGGATGTCAATATTAAATTAATTTAACTTTTAGTAATTTTAATTTATGCTTATTTACTCTGCGATTAAATGGCCATGGTCTTCTTTAATGTTCACAATCTCTGTAACATGTTCAAGCTACTATGTTTTACCACCGAACCTATCTCTGTAACATGTTAAAGCCACTGTGTTTACTACTGAACACTTAATTTGCATTCTAGTTTATCTTTTAATCTTGTTCCATTCTGTATTTCACATAGTGTGGTATTTATTTTGTTAGTTTATTTTGAGATTTTTTTTCTCTGGTAAAATTTCAATTATTTTGCCTTTGGGAAATTTATTCTATGTTGTTTGTTTCTCTTTTCTTTCAGTATGAGAAGGTTGAGAAGATAGGAGAAGGAACATATGGTGTTGTCTATAAGGCTCGCGATAAAATTACAAATGAGACCATAGCTCTGAAGAAGATTCGCCTGGAGCAAGAAGATGAGGGTGTTCCTAGTACTGCAATTCGCGAAATCTCACTCCTTAAAGAAATGCAACATGGAAACATTGTCAGGTTTGTATACTGAGATTTTTTGTTCAAAACTTTGAACAGTAAACTGTAATTGCTAGATTGCCTGTAGTATAGTATTGTTCATTTTGGTCGTAGCCTTGTGCTAGTTGATCTTGTGGCCTCTTGTTGGCACTTGCAACTTGCTAATCATGAGACCTAACATGCTTAGTTAACTGTATGTCAGAAATGCACAACTGCAAGGCCAGCTTCTTTAGTTATTTATGCCCGCCATGATGTTTAAGTTTGCCTCATTGTTGGCATTGTTAGTGCATTGTCGGTTTTTCAATTAAAAACCATTCAAATGTTTTATTTATGATTCTCCTTTTTATATTGTATTCCAACTCCTGTGCCATGAATTATGTTTGCAAAATCTTTGGTATTATTTAACGTCTATTCAACATTTGTAGGGCTCCAAGCTGATATCAGCTTCATTTTATGATTCCACATTAGTACCAGTAAAGTCAAAAAGTCATGTTTCAAATTCAAATCTCTCTACAGGCATCTGTTTTTTTTCATTAATGAAGGTTTTCATTGAAAATTTTCTACTGAACTTGGTACTTTTGGTGCATACTCTTATCCAGTATTTCCTTTTTGAGCTTTACCTACTACTCAGAGGGTACAATGGTTAAAGTTCCAAGGGGACTGTATCTCATTTTCAGTTTAATGAGTATGCAGAACATTAAGGCAGTACAGGGCTGTAGATTTGTTGTATTCTTTTGGTGCATACTCTTACCCAGTATATCCTTTTTGAGCTTTACCTACTACTCAGAGGGTACAATGGTTAAAGTTCCAAGGGGACTGTATTTTATCTTCAGTTTCATGAGTGTGCAGAACACTTAAGGCAGTACAGGGCTGTAGATTTGTTCTTGTTGTATTATTTAACGTCTATTCAACATTGTAGGGCTCCAAGCTGATATCAGCTTCATTTTATGATTCCACATTAGTACCAGTAAAGTCAAAAAGTCATGTTTCAAATTCAAATCTCTCTACAGGCATCTGGTTTTTTATTAATGAAGGTTTTCATTGAAAATTTTCCACTGAACTTGGTGCTTTTGGTGCATACTCTTACCCAGTATTTCCTTTTTGAGCTCTACCTACTACTCAGAGGGTAGAATGGTTTAAGTTCTAAGGGGACTGTATTTTATCTTCAGTTTCATGAGTATGCAGAAGCAGCAGAACATTTAAGGCAGTAGAGGGCTGTAGATTTGTTTAATATTTATGATTCTCCTTTCTAGATTGTATTCCAATTCCTGTGCCATGAATTATGCTTGCAAAATCTTTGGCATTATTTAACGTCTATTCAACATTGTAAGTCTCCCAGCTGATATCAGCTTCATTTTATGATTCCACATTAGTAATTTAGTACTAGTAAAGTAAAAAAAAGTCATTTTTTAAATTCAAATCTCTCTACAGGCATCTACTTTTTAATAATGAAGGTTTTTACTGAAAATTTTCTACTGAACTTGGTTCTTTTGGTGCATACTCTTACCCAGAATTTCCCCAGTATTTCCTTTTTGAGCTTTATCTACTACCAGAGGCTACAATGGTTATTTCCACAAGGGCTGTATTTTATCTTCAGTTTCACGATTATGCAGAACATTTAAGGTAGTACAGGGCTGTAGATTTGTGATATTTTAAGATTATGTACTATTTATAGAATGAATCAAGGGACATGGAGGAACTTTGCTTTGTAATGGATGGTTCATGAAATATATATGCCATTTTTGAATAAGAGAACCAAAAATACCATATTAAAAAGCTCAAATATTTTTGTTTTGTTAAAGTTACCTGTTTTTGGTTGTAAAATGAATGGAATGAGTATTTATAGTTGCAGTGACAATTCTGATTAGTGTCCCAAGGAAATTGCAGTCCTGTCTTGAATTCCATAACTGTGGAGATTATTGAAGGCAACTCATTAATTTCTCGGAGAGTATTTGTTGGTTAAAATGCTACAATATGCTTTTGTCAATGTCATTGTATCCCACTGCAGATTAGTTTCAGGAAATTTTATCTTTGAACAAGGCCCGGTACTTTAGATCTGAGATACTGCAGCTTTCAGCCATTTCTAGACACGCTGATTGATTTGTTATCTTTCATACTGATCTGCATCTTAGTGGGTTTTATTGAATTTATGTCAGTAAATGCTATTGAGCCAATAAATGTGAAATTTAGTGCTTAGAATTTAATGACATTTCAAGATCATGTTTAAATAGTTCTATAATGAATCAACTGGTCGGGTAAATTTCTGCTTTGCATTAAAAGGGGGATTGCATACCAGAAATAGAATAATCTGGGTAAAATACTAAAAATGCCAACAAAATAAAATAAGAACAATTCAGGGGTAAAAAAGTTGGTCTACTTGGTACACTTCTGGCAGTGACTAATATTAGCAGACAATGAGTAAAATTTGAATTTTCCATAAACAGTACTGAGGCAGCTCTCAATGAATCCTAAGAGACTCATGAAACATTTCAACCTCTCCAATGCTAGTAGAAAAATGATCTTCTAGTAGGAATTTGATCTTCATTGACCTGACTGCATGTGGAATGTTTCTTATGCTTCATTTGATGGGACCCACAACCAGCATACTTTGGTAAAATGTTAAATTTTAACATAACTCTGGGATGCATTCTGGATGAAGGCATGGATAAATTATATGGCAAACAAAGGCCAGTAAGAATAAGAGTCACTAAAATTTAAAGAGAGGTAAGGGACATCATTAGACAAGAGGCTGCCATCTGTTCTTTAGATGTTATTAGCATTCTACACAGGTCAATCTCATTAAGGAAGAGCTTTCACTTAATGAGTGTTAAGTATTCCATTCATTCTCATGACAGATGGGCTCTTGTGAACCACAACCCATGAAACATGGGTCAATGAGTTTGACTCATAAACTACACGGTTGAATCCTGATAGCAATATCACAATTTGACTTGCTGTGGAAAATGTCTCCTACTTATCTGCTTTCACTTTATCAAAAATTAAACAACAATCCTGATGTAGGGAGATTAAGAGATAATTAAGTAAGGCAAATATTATCTTGGACAACGAAGAATATTACGAGAAATATTTGATGGAACTTTTGTCAATTTAGAACTCCCCCCAAAATAGCTGCAACATACTGAGTACTGTTGTGACTTGTGATGAAGGTCAAAAATGAAATTGTAGAACCATTAAGTTTTATCGGTACATCATATTTGTGTTTGAAGGTTTTGGATGAAGCTGTATATGCTTTTTTACTATCAACATTTTGGATCAAACTCCATGATGGATTACAGTCTGTGATCCAAAAGTTTAAGGTTAAAAAGCAAGCACAACTTTCATTGAAAAGCATCAAATGCAAACATGAAATCTGCTATAATAAAAAAACTGGGGGAAAATGAAAAACAATGTATAAGATACAATGTTGAATGAGAGACTTGATGTTTCCACAGTCCATAATAATGAGAAAATATGTTATCTGGGTAAAAACTGCATGTAGAAGAAGTTTAACATCCTGATGATTGGTCACTTGAGTGACCTGATTAGAAGATGTTAAAATTCTCTTGCATACAGTTTTAACACAGAAACTATATTTTCTCAATTTAAATCTAAGTTACCGGTTTGGGTTCGGGTACGAGATCCCAGGCCGTGGATTCGTGAATATTTTTTTTCCCATTATTATTCGCATGGGTTCGTGTGTGTGTGTGTGTATATATATATATATTTATATAGATACTAAGTTACCGATTTGGATGCAGATGCGGATGTGCGAATTTTTTTTAGAGGATGCAGATGCGTTTGGATGCGTGTGTGTGTGTCTATATATATAATATAATATATGATATATGCAAAGAAGTGCAAGAACTATACAAAAATAAATCATTTGATAGTATGAATTTCAGAATTAGAATAATGATACTTCACACCAATCACCATTGATCAAGATTCAAGATATTTCATATTTGATAGTTCAACAACTTCAACTTAAAATTTCATAGACAAAAATATTCAAATTGAAACAAGTTCAATAACTAATTACTCATGTTCAAGATTCCAATGCAATTTGAACTACAAAATCAAAACTTAGTTCATCGTTCAATGTTTATCAATCAATGATTCAAGAGTCAAGATTCAAGATTCACTAATCAGATTCAGAATCATAAGGATTCTCAAGAAAATCCACATTCTCATCATCTCCAACTGCTGCAAGTTCAAGATCATTTGAACCAAAAACAGTTCCACTTGTGTTAGATGCACCATGTGTCATGGTATCATCACCATCATCTGTGATTGTAATAAGATCATGAAGAATTGCATCCAAGTTTGCACACTCAGGGGCTACATCCCAAAGCTTGGTTGACCCTTGTATTCATTCTCGTTACGTGACAAAAGACGTAAGTTGGTATGAATGTAAACCAAGTCCTCAGCTTACTTTGAGCCCAACCGGTTGCGTTTTATTGAATGGATATAGGAGTATGTACTCCAATTCTGTTCAGCAACAGAAGAACTTACAACATGGATAGTGTTCACAAAATTAAACATACAGATACAAATGAAAAACAAATTAAAGAATGTTAAACACTAAATTGTAGAATACAAGTGGTAAACCAAATTTTTTTTACTTGTGAGAGGATCTTGATTGCAAGACCTTTTAGATGCTTGTATGGGTGACCATACATGTACCACCATGTGATAGCTCCCATTTTATATTGTTCCTTTATTGCAAGTGGAGACATTTTACACCCGAAGCAAATAAGCCAAATTCTAGCCCCACTATGGCATGCATTTCCTCATCTGGGAAGAGTCTTGTAAAAGCTTTGTAGCACCCACTGGCAACTTCTTCATCCGCATATGGTGCAACTCTATTTGGGATACCAAGTACTTTCTCACTATAGTACCTCGGAGATAAGGCATATCAAGGAGGTGCAATGGGGTAGTCAACTTCTCCCAACGATGATGAATGATTGCTTCCACCTTATTGCATAAGGCTTCACATTCTGTGGGGTCATTCTCATGCCATTGTATGGAAACTTTTACCTTCTCAACCATGGTGTCCATGCCATCATACACATCCCCCAAGCAAGGTGTATTTGTATCAACAAAGCGGAGCATAGTCATAATAGGCTCGGTAAAATCTAATACAAATTGCACACGAGCCCACCAACTGTCATCCAAGACCAAAGCCTTGACCTTTTGGGCTCTTTCGGAATTCGAAGCCTTCCATATACCCCATTGGTTAGAAATAACTATTTGGCTTAATGCCGCTTGCACTTTGACAAGTCATCTCATAACAACAGTATGAGACGCAAAACGCGTCTCAACAACCTAAGCAAGTTAACAATATGTCAATAAATATTATTATATTAAGCAAAGACAAAGTTATATACAATTTGATAATTGAACATGAACATAAAATTTATTCAAAATAAATAAATAAATGAAATTTACTAATTACAATTTACCTTCAGCAGCTCCAATTTGGAGAATGATCTAAATATGGATTGCGACATGTGGTGGTTTGTCACAAACATTTGTATCTCCTCCCCTTCTTGGTAAATTTGCTTCACCCAATCTATTTGAGTGCCAATTTGTTGCATGATCAAGTTAAGGGAGTGTACAGTGCATGGTGTCCAAAAAATATGGTCATACTGACCCTCAATCAAAGCACCCGCACCCCTACAATTTTTGGCATTGTTTGTAACAATCTGGACCACATTCTCACTACCCACCATCTCTATGGTCTCAATGAGAATTCTAGAAATGAATGGTGAATCCTTCAGCTGCCCTTCACAATCGACAACTCTCAAAAACATTGCCCCTTTGGGGGACATTGCAATCACATTAATCAATGGTCAATTTCTTGTATCTTTCCATCCATCAGACACAATAGTTATACCCGAAGTTTTCCAAGAATTTTTAATTGGTTGAAGAGCTCTCTCTATAGAAGTCCTCTCTTTTTTCAATATAGTGGTACGCACCTTTTCATACCCGGGACTTGCATAATCAGCTAGAGCTTTAATTATGGCTTGCACCATTTCCTTCCAATATGGTGATCTTACCAAATTGAAAGGAAGACCATTGGCATAGAGGCAACGTGCAATGGCTTCATTAGCAAACTCTCTTGCCTCCATTTTAAATCCGGTGTCCAAAGGGCCTCTTTTGTGGGTGGGCAACCTCTACTTCTTCCTCTTCCTCTCTTGGTACATGTACTTGCAAGAATGGATGTTTGGAGGATACAACTGGTTTAGTGGGTAATTGCATTTTGTTCTTTTCTGATGGAGGTTGATAAAAACTTTTTTTTGATCTTTTAACCAAATTATTAGCAGCTTCTTGTTCTTTTACAAATGAAGCTATTTGTACATTAGACATCCCCTTCCCACTTGTGCCTTTGCACATTGCAAATCCTTTACCAGCAGGGCCCATAAAATGAAGTTTGACTCGGGAATATGAGCTATTAAATGGTTTTCCTTTGTTACTTTGACAATAATTACACTTCCAAAGATATGAGCCACCTCCTGAAACCTGTGATACTCTTGTTGTATGTCTCCATAAAGGAGATCCAACATCAATATTAAAATTATCAGTTCCTTGCCCTTCCACCGAACTTTGACTACTGGTGGTGGCCATTTTTGCATGATACAATCTAGTTTCTTGCTATAATAAGAAAATAAATAAATTAAATTTAGAAGAAAACTATGAACATCAAGCATACAAGTGCAAAAAAATGCTAAAAATAGATAGCTAAACTTGCTTGTTTATTTCTTTTAAAATTTTTTTTGAAAAAACCTTCAAAAATTTCTTCATAAACTTGAAAAAATTAAAAAATTCATCAAAATCTCAAAGAAATTCATTAAACAACTTGAGAATGGGATCAAATGCTTACCTAAAATGCTTAAAAGTCTTTTGTGGAAGCTATCCCTTGCTCTACGAACGTTCCTCTTTGAAAATAACCAGCTTGCCTTCAAAGCAAAATGGAGAGCAAATGAGATAATAACCGGCTTGCAAACAAAATGGGATGAAGAATGGTCGAATGGCCTCTTTTAGGGTTTAGGAAAAAAAAAGGTTAAAAACATGTTATTAGCACATGTTTTATTAAAAACTTAAGTGAAAAAATATTTTAAAAAACCCGTTTGTTTGGGCAGCCACTCGTGGATGCGTTTGGATGTGCTTGGATGCCCTGTGGGTGCCACTCGGAAGCCACCACAGGCACCCGGATGTGTGTGGATGCCTATCGCATCCGGGTGCTTGTGGTGGCTTCCGGGTGGCACCCACAGGAAATCCGCTCCCGGATCCGCCTCTGCTGGCACACGCATCCGGGTGCCTGTGGTGGCTTCCGAGTGGCACCCACAGGGAATCTGCTCCCAGATCCGCCTCCGCTGGCATCCGCATCCGCATCCAGATAGCTTGTGGACACATTGGTATCCTAGTATATATATATATATATATATATATATATACAAAAAAAAAAAAAGAAGAGAAAATACATAATTGTAAAACTAAATCATCCGATGACTCTGTTCCCCTTATAACCCTTTGTCTTCTTATGCTTAGGATAAAAACCTGTGACTTATCTTTTGTCTAATTTGCTGATTTGGTTTTTCCTTATTCAGCACTTGATATTAGCAGCTGTTTAGAGTGTAATTCTTCCTTGTCTTGCAGTGACTGCTCACAGCTGCCTCCCTTTTTGAATTCTTTTAATCCTTCACACTCTGCCTTAATAAAAAAATAATATTTCTGCATATTGTGGACTGGATCCGGACAGATCCACAGGTCCAAATGTGGACCCTGTGCGGATCCAGCACGGACTGGTCCACGAATCCGGACCCAGACCTGGTTCGAGGGTCCAGGGTCTGAATCCAGTAACTTAGATTTAAATATTAGTATTTTTTTCCAAGTAATACCCTTGATCAACTAGAACTTCCTTCATAGAGAATTTCATTTGAGTTGTAGTTGATTAAGTTCAGCGAGTCAAAACTGATCCACAATCTACAAAGTAGGTTATGATTTACATGGCTGTAAAAAGGATTTTTTTCAATGTTATCTGGGTATGTATGGGCAATACATTGTTTTCTTCCTGGTGACATCAGGGTGTTTGTTGATGTCTGTAAACATCAAAAGAAAAAAGAAAATCGTTTGAAAAAAATTGTGGACCGGTACAAACTTAAAACATTCAGATACTTAATACTGATATAAACTTGAAAGAGCAAAAACAGTAAACACCATAACACCAGATATAACATGGAAACACAAGATGGGAAAAACAGTCCTAAATTATCGGTTCAGGTTCGGGGACAGGTTTGGGGACGAGAATCCTGTTTGTGGGTTCGTGATTTTTTTTCCCATTATGATTCGTATGGGTTCGTGTGTGTGTATGTGTGTGTGTGTGTAATAAGAGAAATATACATAATTGTAAAACTAAATCATTTCATAGTATGAATCTATGATGCTTGATCATTGATCAATGCCAAATGTCAAAGATAAATATAAAAAATTTAAATATTTGATCATTGATCAATGCCAAATGTCAAAGATAAACTTAAAAAATTTAAATACTTGATCATTGATCTATGTTCACAATTCTAAAGAAAATGTGAATCAGTTATTCGAAAATACTTTTTGCAAACTTTGTTAAACCGGTACAAACTTAAAACATTCAGATACTTAATACTGATATAAATTTGAAAGAGCAAAAATAGTAAACACCATAACACCAGATATAATGTGGAAACCCAAGATGGGAAAAATGGTCCTAAGGTACTGGTTCAGGTTTGGGTACGAGAATCCGATTTGTGGCTTTGTGGGTTCGTGAATTTATTTTTTTTCCATTATGGTTCGTATGGGTTCTTGTGTGTGTGTGTGTGTGTGTGTGTGTGTATATATATGCATTATATACACAAAAAAAAGAGAAATATACATAATTGTAAAGCTAAATCATTTCATAGTATGAATCTATGATGCTTGATCATTGATCAATGCCAAATGTCAAAGATAAACATTAAAAATTTAAATACTTGATCATTCATCTATGTTCACAATTCTAAAGAAAATCATCACATTGAATTACTGAATTACAAAATGAAAATTCAAAATATATTTAATTAAAGTTTGAAACATATATATATATATATATATATATATATATATATATATATATATATATATATATATATATATACAAAAAAAAGACAAATATACATGTAAAGCTAAATCATTTCATAGTATGAATCTATGATGCTTGATCATTGATCAATGCCAAATGTCAAAAAATAAACATTAAAAATTTAAATACTTGATCATTCATCTATGTTCATGATTTTAAAGAAAATATTCTAAAGAAAATCATCACATTGAATTACTGAATTACAAAATGAAAATTCAAAATATATTAAGTTAAAGTTTGAAACATGATTCAATGTTCATGAATCATGAAAGTGTTCATCAATCATCATATGGATTATTAAAAAAATCCGGATCAATGGGGTCTTTAGCAGCTGCAAGTAGTAGATCAACATCATCATTGGAACCCAAATCGGTTCCACTAGCACTAGAGGGTGCTGTGTCATCATCATCATAATAATAAAAATCATTTTTAAGTGATTTTGGGCCCACTTTAATTCAGTTTGGGCCGTGGGTCCTTGCGGTCCGTGCAGGATTCCTCTGGCCTGTGCTGGAATTGCATAGGGTCGTGTTCGAACCTGTGGGTTCGTCGGGATCTGCAGTTCATGTTCGGACTTGTGAGTCCTTTTGGATCTGCAGTGGGTTTGAACACTAACCTTGTGTGGGTCCGACATGGACTGGTTCGTGAATCCATACCTGGTTTGAGGGTCTAGGGTCCAAATCTGGTAACTTAGGAAAAACCACGAAGAGACTAATTCTCATGAAAGTAAACACCGGTTAAGGTGATTTTTACAAGGGCTCATTACCAGTTTCCTCATTGTGAGTAGGCTCACTGCCAGTTGGGCTAACTACCCTGATAGAAAATATTTTATGCAAAAATGCTTTACAGACAAAATGTGAATTGATGAAGTGCACCTGTATGTGCATGATACAGTTCCAACAAGTAGCACAACAACAACCGATTGTAGTAGAACCGGTTACAGATCTTTTTCCAGCACTTCTTTACCCTTCTACAAAACTGAATGCAAGCCTTCTCTTTGATTCTACAATAACCCTTTCGCACTTCTTATTTTTGCTCACACACTTCACTGCCAAGATTTCACTCACAAAATCATGCTTGCATCATACCACCTTCAACATATTCTTTCACTCGTGTATTCGGATCTGAATAGGTGTTCTCTATGTATACATATCCGATGAAACAAATACATATGTCGCCCTAGCCACAAGACATGTCGGCTTAAGTTACAAAAGATGTTGCAATATAGTTTAGCACGCTAGCACCATACCTAAAAGATAGGTCATACATATGAGAACTTCATACCATGTTACCATAACACCTAAAGATAGGTCACACATAAGATAAGCATTACATACTCTAAACACCAAAAGATAAGTATATGCTGGGGCCGATGGGACGCCACAACCAAGACAATGTCTTGATCTACAAAAATTTTGAACCAACTGATGGATAGAACAATATTGGGCCTGTCCAAAACTGAGTACAACTGTCATACTAACAACTTCTGGTATACTGCATGAATGTCTAGGTAGCAGGGATACCCAAAAGAACTCTGAAACACAACAGCCAATTAGATCCATCCAAAACTTCATACTTCTGCATTCACCAAATACCATAGATTTACCAACAAGATATATTATCATAACCAAAACAGGGACATCCATCCACACAGTCCATTACCAAAATAAGTCACATAGAATAGATCTGATCTGTATAATAACGAAGCACAACCAACTGACAATCAATCGGTACAGACATACAACCGGTACAAGGGTTTTCACATCAATGACAACAACACCAACATCTTAATCATGCTCTCAATAGCACCTTAGGCAAATTCCAGATGAACTGAAATGCACTCACAAACAAAATGATAAACATCCAATTCCTTGGCCATTATTTCGCTATACAAAAGAAATAACACAGACAATGGGACACCACTTTTTAAAAGGAAGGAATAAAATGCAGCCCACTGGCATTGACTGAGACATGTATGCAGTAGCTCCCTGTCAATTGTAGAAAAGTTTAGAAGTTATTAAGAGTTATAGACTAAGTATGAAATAATGTATATTTTAGTCAATATATTTAATGGCTCATGTTTTAAAATTTCATTTCTTTTTGTTTTTTAAGTTGTTTCTTTTAGATATTTTAAAATTATTTGTATTTTAAAAATTCAATATACTATCTTAATCAGTCCCGTCTCTTCTCCCCGCTTTCATCATTCCCCTGCTGCCTTCAAAATCTGTAATTTCTACAATCCCTGAAATCCTGTTTCCTCATTTCCCATCTCTGAAACTCAGAGCAGCACTGGTTATTCTGTTCCATTTTGAAGGTGTTTTTCTGTTATGCCCCAAAGTTAGAGCAGATTTATACCGAATATGACAGTCTTTCCCTAAGATCCACAACACAATCTGACACAATAATTACCGTCTTTCAATAGATTCACAATGTACACAATGAGGATCTTGTAGAAGGATCATCTGAAGGAAAAGAAATCACATCTAGTAAACAATCTCTATAGAATTGGCTATAACATGAGATAGAATTATAAAACCACCAGTTGGACGTCACTGTATTTTACTATAAATTGGTGGCTATTACTCTAGAAGATTATTTGCAGGAGCTTGTGACTATAGAGGGATATGTGAATCTCTAGAAAATTTATTGAAGGAAAAGGACAAGGAAGGTCATGAGGAGATTGGTGAGTATTGCATATTTGAAATAGCGAGAAAGAAGGTATTTAGATAGTGTTTTTGGAAGTTTTGATAAGGATATAGGATAGATTAGATGTGTTTGAAATTAATTAGTACAAAAATATTGAAGTGGATAAGAAAAAGTTATGCGAGAAAGTTATGTGCGGGTAGTATTGCGGAAGATACAAAGTATGAAGTTGGAAAGCATGAAGAGAGGATAGATTGACTTTTCTTGTTCCTCTTTTTACTGCTCTCGTTGCCAAACTTTCTATTTCACGGGATGACCATATCTTTTAACTGCCCTCATTACCAAACCTCTCTATTTCATGGGCAATTCATTTAATTGATTCCTATATTATATTTTGTATATAAGATTATATTTGGAATTTTCTCAATGCTTCACAGTGCTTCTAATTCTCTTTCCGCAGCTTCGAAGATGGAAGCTGCTTGCCTTGGCTCCAGCTTTCTTGCTCATGGCGACAAGGGATATGGTGCAAAGGTTGCTGGACATGTGATGTTATGTCCCCATCCTTAGCATTACTCCTCTGATATTTCACATGGTATCAATTTTATGAAGTCTCGAGGAGAGACAAAATTACAAGTAGCTTCAAAGCAAGGTAGATAAACCATCGAATATAATTGCAATAATTATGATCGATGATCATCAAGAATAACAGCTATTGGGACTATTCTGGATAAGCATTGATTAAAGCCAAGAAACATTAGGACAGTGAATTCACACAAGTCATGAACTGGTTTCCAATGAATACAATCAATGCTTCTGCTGACTCACTCTTCCGAAAAGATAAGTAAATAAATAGCAGCGATAACATTGGCCAAGACAAGTTAACAGCACCGACGGGAGATATAAATATTCCTTTGGTCGACTACAATGATACATCCATCTCGTATAGTTGACAAAGCAGATCAGAAAATATCAAGTGATGATTGTATAGAAATATCAGATGGTGATTAAGGATTTTTAAGGTTGAAGAAGATTACCGCATATGGACATAAAGGAAATAGTACAGCCACCTGATAACCATGAAGAATATGTAGCCGACAGAAGACATCATAACCAGCAATTATATTTGAGATATAAAAAGGGTACCAACACTGTATTAAAGGGATTGATAATATTGATCAGATTAGTGAAGGTAAATTGATTATTGTAGCAGGTATGACTATCATTCAAACATCAATAGCACAAGGCATTGTGAAATGTTAGTCTCGAAGAACTGCGATATCTTACTTAATAAGGTTATGAAGACTAAGGCATATGATGGAGAGCTAAGCATCGATAATGACAAAGACAGTGATTTGGAGATCATCTGAATTGCTTAAACAGTGATCCATTAATAAACAAAGACATCGAAATGTTATAGTTGACTAATATTGTTTTTGGAATACTTTAAAATGAGAGGTGGTGTCTAAACAGAGACAAGGAAAGGACATATCTCTAGCATCTTAAGGGTTGCAACTTTCAAATTCACAAAGTATATAATGGATATCAAATTCATCTCCTCAGCATCATAGGAAGAATCAGGGATTATAAAATATATTTGGTACTCATTACTAGGAAGAGATCAATAAGGAAATAATTCATATTTAATTGCTGGCAAGCATTGTCTAACAGCAAGTCTTATGCTGTAACTTATCTATAAATCAGTACTGATTTTCAGAATATTAAATCTGAATGCTATTAAGAATAAGTGTACTAAAATATGGTCTAAAATATTTCCTGTAGCATTAATATCGTTTATAATAGTTGAATAAAAAATCTATCTATCTATCTATCTATCTATCCATGTGTGTGTGTATATCAGTTATGATGTATTTTATTTATGCATATGTATATTTATAATTATTCATAATCCATTTATAGTTAGTACACTCCAAGCCTATTCCCAAATCACTCGCTATTGCCCCTCAAGAGGATAGGTTGGTTTTGTTAGGGAGAGGTGGAGTAAATCCTCTTTAGGTAGACTGTAGGGGAATCCCAAGATGGGATATAAATAGTAAACCCCCATCCTCCTTAGGGTTGATGATTAGGAGAGAAGTTAGGAATTAGGGCTTGAGTATGTTAACTGTCAAATGTATTATGAATCATTAATTGTTTCTTAATTTAATCTAATTTAATTGCATAGTGATGCATGCTAATCATTGGGAATTGGCAACATCCTAGTAGGGAACATTATAGAGACTAAGTGAATTGCCATTTTCAAGTGCAATCCAAACCCCAACCGGGAATTTTAGGGTAAATTAAGTAAAGTCCCAAATGAGGACATTACACACAAATCTTGTTTCACAAGTTTCAAAGGCCATCATTGAAGGAGGCCTTGCACGCATTAGGGACCATGACACCCCGCTTCATTTGTAGCCACAAAATGCTTGGCTGTGACTACAATCATGGAGCGATCTATGCATTGGCTTGGAGGGGTCTGCTCAGGGGTAGACAACTGTGCCGCTTCCCTCTCTATTTGCTCAGGGGTAGATAACTGCGCCGCTTCCCTCTCCTGATTAAGAAAATCTCAGTGCTATTGGTGTTTCTGATTTGCATGGTTCTGTGGTTCTAGTTAGCTCCTGGGCCTTAGTTCCAAAAATTCTTATGGATTGTTTGGCTAGTGGCAAGGAGGAATTCCTACAAAGTCATGCCTTGATTTACATATTTACTGAATTGTAACTGAAGTTAAGTGATTTGCATGCTTGGATTTTGGCAAGCTGGAAATGATTTTTGGAGGAAGAAATTAATATTTTCCCCTACACCAAGGAGTTTTTCATTCTTGAAGTTGAGTCCTTAGCAAGCAAGGTTTGGGTGCTAGAAAATGGCTCTTGAAATCTCCTAGATGACTTCCTGCGCACGAATCTTTGGTATCCCTCCTTTGATCTATGTTCTGAGACTTTCTCCTCCACCTTTTCCTAGGTGTGCTTGCTTGAATTTGTGTGGAAATGGACCTATTCAATGAGCTCCATGCATATATTTTGTTGAATGCAGTAGATCGCCCTTGGTTATAGCTATTGGATTATGAAAAGGTGTCTTTCCAACTAAGTTGTTGATTTGGGTGCAGATGCAAATGTAGGTAAGAGAATCGGGTGCGTGAATTTTTTGGGGGGGTTTTCGATGAGTTTGGGTGTGTTTATATATATATATATATTCTTAAAATATATATTATATATGCAAACAAATGCAAGAAACATGCATAATTAAATCATTTGATAGTATGATACTTCATCATTGATCAAGATAAATATTAAATGCCAATTGATAATTCACAAATATTCAAATAAGCCATATCATACACGTCTATGTTCACAATTCCAATGAAAATTAGAAAACCATTACAATTGCAAAATCAAAATGTAGTTCTTGATTAAATGTTCATCAATCAGGATTCACTAATTAGAATCATAAGGATTCTCAAAAAATTCCTCTTCATCTTTAGCTGCTGCAAGTTCAAGATCATTTGAACCCAGAGTGGTTCCACTTGCACTAGATGCACCATGTGTCAGGATGCAATCATCATCATCATCATCATCATCATCATCATAAGTGAGTCTAGTAAGATCATCAACGGTTGCATCCAAGTTGGCACACTTAGGGGCTACATCCCAAAGCGTCACTGCCCCATCCTTGTAGGTTGGATCCTTACGTGACAAAAGACGCAAGTTGGAATGAATATAAACCAAGTCTTCAACTTTTGTTGGGCCCAACCGGTTATGCTTCACTGAGTGGATAAAGGAGTATGCACTCCAATTCCGTTCAATGACAAAAGAACTCACAACTTGGACAATGTTCACAAAATTAAAAATAAAAATGCTAAGCAAATTAAAGAATGTTAAGTACTAAATTGTAGAATACAAGTGGTAAAAAAAAAAAAAAACTTGTGAGAGGATCAAGATTGCAAGAGGTTGTAGATACTTAAATGGTTGACCATAGAGGTACCACCATGTGATAGCTTCAATGTCCTTTTGGTCCTTTATTGCAACTGGACTATGATTTCTTTTCGAAGCAAATAAGCCAAATTCCGTCCTAACTTTTTTTTGCACTTCTTCATCTTGGAAGAGTCTTTCAAAAGCTTTCTTGCACCCGTTAGCAACTTCTTCATTTGCATATGGTGCTACTCTGTTTGGCATAGCAAGTACTTCAATGCTATAGTACCTCAGAGACAAGGCATATGCAAGGAGGTGCAATGGGGTGGTCATCTTTTCCCAATGACGATGAATGAATGTTTCCACCTTATTGCATAAGATTTCACATTCTATGGGGTCATTCTCATGTGTTTGTATTGCAATTTTTACCTTCTCTACCATTGTGTCCATGCCATCATAGACATCCCCCAGACAAGGTGCATCTGTATTAGCAAGTCAGAGCATAGTCATGATAGGCTCGATGAAATACAATACATATTGCTCACGAGCCCACCAATTGTCATTCAAGACCAATGTCTTGACCTTTTGGGCCATCTCTGAATATGAAGCCTTCCATACACCCCATTGGTTGGAAATAACCATTTGGCTCAATGCCTCTTACACCTTGAGAAGTCGTCTCATAACAATAGTATGAGATTCAAATTGGGTCTCAATAATCCAAGTAAGTTAATAACAACATGTCAATAAATATTAAGCAAATTTATATACAATTTGATGATTGAACATGACATAAAATTTATTAAAATTAAATAAATAAAATTAAATTTAGTAATTAAAATTTACCTTCAACATTTCTAATTTTGAGAAAGATTTGAATATTGATTGTGACATTTGGTGGTTTGTCACAAACATCTAGACCTCCTCCCCACCTTGGTATGTTTGTTTCACTCAATCTATTTGAGTGCCAATTTATTGCATCACCAAGTTGAGGGAGTGTGTCATGCATGGTGTCCAAAAAATATGGTCCCTCAAGCAAAGCACCTACACCCCTACAATTTTTTGCATTGTCTGTGAATACCTGGACCACATTCTCACTACCCACCATCTCTATGGCCTCAATGAGAATTTTGGAAATTAACTGTGCATCTTTCACTTCCCCTTCTCAAATCAACTGCCTTGAAAAACATTGTCTCTTTGGGGGACACTACAGTAACATTAATCAATGGACGGTTTCTGGTATCTTTCCATCTATCGGAAACAATAGAAACACTTGAAGTTTCGAAGTTTTCCAAGTTTTCCTCTCTTTTTGCAATATGGTGGTACGCACCTTTTCATACCTAGGACTTGTGTAACCAGCTAGTGCACTATTGATGGCCACCGCCATCTCCTTCCAATATGGTGATCTCACCAAGTTGAAAGGAAGACCATTGACATAGAGGCAACATCCAATGGCTTGATCAGCAAGCTCTCTTGCCTCCATTTTAAATGCCGCGTCCAATGGACCTCTTTTGCGGGTGGCAATTTCTACTTCTTCCTCTTCCTCTTCCGGTATAGGTAAGAATGGATGTTTGGAGGATACAATTGGTTCAATGGGTAACTACATTTTTTTTCTTTTCGGGTGGACCAACATTAGAAGTTTGTTTTGATCTTTTAACCAATCTATCAGCCTCTTCGTGTTCTTTTACAAATCTTGCTATTTGTACAAGAGTCATCCCCTTCTTATTTTTGTGTTTGCACATTCCCATCCCTTTACCAAAAGGGCCCATAAAGTGAAGTTTAACTCAAGAATATGAGCTATTAAATGGTTTACATCACAATAATTACACTTCCAAATATATGACCCACCTGCAACCTGTGACATTCTTGTGGTATGTATCCATAAAGGATATCCTACATCAATTTTGAATTTATCAGCTCCTTGCCCTCCCACCGAACTTTCACTACCGACCATTCTTGTACAATGCAATCTGATTTCCTGCTATTATAAGAAATTAAAAAAAATTAAGTAAAAAAAAACTTAAAAAATTCAAGCATACAAGTGCAAAAAAAGATACAAACACTAAAATAGAGACCTAAACTTGTTTCTTTTTTTCTTAAAAAAAAATCTGGAAAAAAATTTGAAAAATTTCTTCCCAAACTTGAAAAAATTCATTAAGAGACTCAAGAATAGGGTCAAATGCTTACCTTAGATGCTTAGATCTCCTTTGTGGAAGCTATTGACACCCCATGAACAATCCTCATCGAAAATAATCACCTGCCCTTCAAAATGCCAAAATGGAGACCAAATGAGAAGAGAGCAAAATAGCAAACAAAATGGGATGCAAAAACAATGAATGGCCTTTATTAGGGCCGTTTTAGGGATTATTGGTAAAATAAAGAATAAAATGTTATTTGCAAATGTTTTAAGTGAAAAAATTTTATTTTATAAAGTTTTTTTTATTGGGCCTGTGCTTTTGGTGCCCACGGATGCTCCCGGGTGTGTTTGGAAGCCCACAGTGAGCGTAAAATCTCCCTATGGATGCTTGCTGATGTGCATTGGCAGACACCCATAGGGAAATTTTACGCTCCCTGCGGGCTTCCAAGAGCACCTGCCTCCACATCGGGAAGCATCCACTCCCGCATCCCAGCTCCAGGCAAGCGCATCCTGTATCTCAGCTTTCCAATGCAGAAAATGCTTCTCTAGAGATCACTTCACTTCCCAATGTCAAAAGATGATAACTCACAAGTGCGGTGATTCGGTTCTAAGTGGTAAGCCCATTTGGCGGATTGGGGTTGAGCCTCAACACTATGCGATTCCTCCTAACTCTCAGATTGGTTTGGATTTGACTCGAGAGTTTCACAATTCCTTTAGCCTCTCTTGGTCTGAATAGCTCCTGTCAGTGGGGACACTCACTTTGATACTCCTTTGAATGGAGACTCTTCTGCCTCCTCAATTGCAACACCAATAACTCTTGAGAACTCCCAAGAGCCCTAGACATCCTTGCAGGTTGCAAGCTTCAAAGATTTTCAAATAGATCAAGGGTGGACAGAAGTAAAGAAGAAAAAAACAGTCCTATGAAAAACCAAGAATCAAATGAATTTACAATCATTGACAAGAGAAAAAGACAGAAAGATTGGACAAAACTAAGGCCCCTCCATTTTTGGGTCAATGCATTCTTGCTAAGCTTGTTTCAGTTTAAAAGTATATTTGTAATAAGCTGATAGGGGTAATGTATTTGCAATGCTGCAACCCTATTATTTAGGTCTTGCATTTTATTGTGTTGCTTTTTTTCAAATTATATACAGGGTACACCTCTCTTATGCCTAACTTTTATATATATATATATTGTATTTATTTTTGTATATATGTTATATATATTTTGTATTGTATTTAATTTTTTTTTTTTGTGTGTGTGTATATATATATATATATATATTTATAATTAGTGGATTGCTGTACCCAAAACCTGCGCCTGAACTGGCAACTTCGTACCTTTTTCTTAGATAGCTTGCTACAGCTTTTATTGTGTGTGAACTTATTATTGATTTATAAAGTATATAAAGTAACATGGAATAGCTTTAAATCAAGAAACCACATGTAAATTTACAAGTGCCACTAATATTGTCAAATAAGAGGGCTGCTATTTGTTGCATGGGATTCTGAGAGCAATTAATTCAAAGACAATTTAAATATTAATTACAATCCTTTGAGAACAATCAAATCAATGACAATTTAACTATCCTCACCCCTTGAAGTCTTCATAATTCTGCAATGAATTAATTGAGTGCCTGGAAAACAACAGTCAGTTGTGATACTGAAGAATGGGCAATTCAAACCCCTATAACCTTTTATAAAAGGTGAATGCAAGAGACTGGGAAGAATCTTAGTAAAGGGGAAGAGATATGTATAAGTTACATATATCAGAAACTCTCTTGGATTAATTTTAAATCAGTTTACTTGTTTGGTTTACTAAACCTATGGAGAGTACAATTCAGGTGGTAAAACGATTAATGACATACTCTTAGCCTTGAGAATTTGCTCTACTGTCTTTGAATGTCTTCATTGATGTGATGCTACTTGTACTGTGTCATTTACTTCTCTATTTAACAAATAGGTGTATCAAATGCTCTTGTAAAGAAGCTTTTGCTAATATTTTATTTGGTGCTGTAATTTATCAGTTTCAGTGATTGTCCTATACTTATTCTTTTGTCTTGTCTTCTTACCGTCATCTTCTCATTTTCTAGGTTGCAGGATGTGGTGCACAGTGAAAAGCGCTTGTATTTGGTGTTTGAGTACTTGGACCTGGACCTCAAGAAGCATATGGATTCTTGTCCTGATATGGCCAAAGATCCCCGTTTAATCAAAGTAGGTGAGACCTTTCCTCCTTTTGCTTCGATTGAGGCCAAGTACTCGCTGAAGATTCTTTATGAGAATTAAGAGTTAACTATTAGATATGGCTAGACTAAATGTTTTAAACATTCCAGTTGTCAAGCTATTGTAAATTAATGAGGGTATGAAAAATGTGGCTAAGCTTTTGAAGAATTGTTTGTTAAGTTAAAAGAAAATTCATGGAACAAAGACTCTTATTAAATTCATTATAGATAAAATGAATATGAAAGATTTCTGCTAAAGTTGACTGGACCAATCATTGCATTGCTAGGATGACAATTAATCAATCAGGTATTGGCTTGACAGTCATAGATGAGGGTAAGCATGGTATCTATTGTTATACATGTTCAAGTCAGGTGACAATAAATTGTTCAATATATGTACCTCTTTGCAATATATCTATATTAAGTTTTGTGTCTTTGGTTGTTGGCTGACCTAAATGAACTCCCTATATAAGTTTATGAACTCCCTATATAACTGTTACCTGTTAATAAATGAGTTTTAAAGCTATCTAGCCCAACATTAATTTTTCTTGGTGTTCTAAATTTTGGCCCATCTTTGTGAGGTGCAAAAGAACTAAATGTTAGTAAATGAGTTTTAAAGGTATCTTTCTGAGATACATGCTAAGCATTAAATCTGAACTATATTATAAACTGTTAAATCTACGATTAATAGGTTGATTGCATTCTTATAATTGATTGTGCAACTATCATTGTGAGTTGTTTTTATTATTGAAAGAAAAATAGGGAAATTGAAAAGGGGACATTACATCTCCAGCCATTCTCATCTTGGAAACTTGGTTTTACATAGCAATTCTTTTGACTTTATTCAACCGTCTGTCACTCTTCACAAGTCACCATGGATTGAAGAGCCTCTTGCACTTCCAACATCCTCTTTAGCAACTTTAAATAACAAGCATTCTCCATTGGTTTGAGAATTTTTTTCTTTGAAAGACTTGAATAGTGCAAGTGATGGTTGTTAGTTATACACATCTATATGTCTCTAGCTTCGGCCATTAGTGACTTCACCCAATCTATATTTTTGACGTCTTACAAGTTATTGCTAAGGGCATGTACCCAACATGAAGGAAAACAATTCAAATTAGCAATCAGTGCTCAGAAAGAGCATCTCAGTTCAGAAGTTATCAGCGATCAGGCAATCAAGGAGATCGAGTAATTGGGCCATCAAGCAATCATTTCAAAGGAATATAGAGCTTCATAATATCCAGCAATCCAATAAATAGATCAAGCCATCAAGGGAAGAACAACACTGTCAGCAGTGTAAGACAATAGAAGAGTCTTCAGAAATCAGACATATAGATCATATCAGGGATCTCTATTTATTACAGGCATTAGCGGTCTTATCCAGTTGTGGTAGCATGAATATTTGTTTAATATGTATGCTTGACATATGCAGTATGATAATATTTTAACGCAAAATTCTTTACATACTAATATAGGCAATAGTATGTATATGACAAATAATATATTTGATTCATAACATCTTATGTATTATATATAAACATTAATGTGGAATATCTAGATTTCTATTCTATTCATCAAATTGCAGCAATCAATCATGGTGAGGTGAGGGAGAAAATACAAGGAGGTAGAAACTGATATGAGGTCCTCTTCTAAGTACACCACATCATGGTGGATGGCTTACGGCCTACCACATGAGGCCAAGGGGGGCAAGGTGTATCCTGCCCTTGGGCTTAGATGGTAAGGGGCACTCGTATTGTAGTTTTCCCTCCGACCTCTACAATGGTTTATTGTTGGAATGGATTCAATGGAGTTTCAATCATAGGAGGGCGAATAAGGTGGCATGAATAGGGAGGACAGGTACAAGCTTCATCACTAGGTACTCCACCTCATGAAGGGTGGTTGGCAAAAGGCCACACGAGGCCAAGAGGAATGGTATATCCACTCTTGGCCCGAGAGTGGGGATTTCTTCAAGCACTCTATCATGTCTCTTTATCCAAGCCCCCTTATTGTTTAATCCAAATAATGAATTATATATATTATATGATTAAAGATGATTGTGATTATATGTTCTTTAACCCTAGTAGTAATACTTGATTTTATGAATTGTATCTTTTTTAATTGTCTAAGATGATTGCAGGATCTCAACTAGGATCTATCTTGCTTTTACATTCTTTGGGTAAAGTTATATATCTAAATACTACTTTCCTTGTTTTTATTGAATTTGTGATTCTAGGCAAAATATAGGGTAATTGTAATGTCCTCATTTTCATCGTCTTTAGTAGTGCGGTTGTCGCTGATTTTCTGAGGTTGTGTCAACTTGTTCAAAGGGGTAACTGGATGTTGCCAATGAGCTCAGAGGATTTAGAGGAATTATATGATAGTTTCAGATGTTATTTCTAGCTTCTGGTTTGGGCTCCAAGATTCTAGGAGGGAGTGTCTATTTTTAGTAAGTCACCCAAAGAGGTCTGTTTATAGTAAGTCACCCAAACAGGTCTGTTTATCATCTTTCATCATCAAGATCACTCCTATGCAGTTAGCTTTCAATTCCAAAGCATTTCGAGCATTGACGCTTGTTGGGTGTATTATTGAGCTATATTTAATTAATTTCACTAAGGATGCCATTTTAATTAGATATATTTATTAGGCACCTCAATGTTATAGTTTGTTGGAAAGAGGATGGGAAGTTTTAAATGATGGGATGCTTAAAAGTGACTTTAAGAGCTGGAAATGTTTTAAAAGTAAATTAAATCACTTTTTGGAGTTAAAAGGCCTAATAGATTAATAAAGTGATTCTTTTTGAATAAAAGCAAAAAAGTAATCCTGCAAAAACAGCAAAAAAGGAAAAATGCTTTTCCGAAAAAGCAATGAAAAAGAAAAATAAACATTATAGAAAAAATGACAAAAAAGCAAACAAGTGCTTTCTAGAAAAAAACAATGAAAAAGAAAAAGTATTCCTTAAAAAAATAATGGAAAAAGCAAAAAGTGCTTTTTCAAAAAAGCAGCCAAAAAGCTATAAAAGGAGGATTGGGGTTCTCTTTTGGGCATGTTTACTTTGATTTTACTTGTCTTGGAGGAGATTGCTTCATCTTTGGTTTGTGAGGACGGAAAATCCTTGTAGGCAACGTCTCTATGTTGTTGAGAGATACAATTTGGAGAATACTTGGTGATTTCATTCAAAGGTCACATTTGGGCATATCGAAGATTACATCAGAGTTTTCAGAGCTTATTGTATGTTAGATTTAAAGAAATTAGATTTGGAGAAGATTGTAGAGGGTTTATTTCTATTTGCTGGTTATATCTTCTCCCTAGCTGGCCGTACCGTTTTCAGCTTGCTGTACCACTTTTTGAAGGGCTACGTCCTCATTTAGATTCAATTATTTTTGGTGGCGGGGAAGAGTACACTGTTGTCGGCAAAGGCAACATACAGATTCAATCTGTTGGGAGGAATCTCATTTTCCTTGATGTGTACTACATTCTTTGGATGGAAATAAATCTACTCTCAAGCAGTCAGATGTTGCGACACTCTCCACGGTTGGATGTCTTTAGTTCACATCAGTGCACCATCATTGATCAGAGACTCAGTCTGTTGTTGTAGTTGGCCTTGAGGATCATGGTCTTTTTAGACTTGCCAATTTTGGTGTTTCTCAGGACCTAGCTATGGCTGCTCGATGGTCTTCTATCAGTACACTTTGGCATCAACGATATGGGCACTTAAATGTGCACTATCTTGCTCAACTTGCTTGAGATGAGCTTGTCCTCGAATTTCTAGAGATTCAAATTCAACAGCTTGGACTTTGTGATGCATGCCAGGCTGGGAAGAAACATCTCACACCTTTCCCTGTTGGCGATTCATGATGGGCTTCTCAGGTACTTCAACTTGTTCATGCAGATATTTGCAGCCCTATGGCTACTCCTTCTGTTCTTGGGTCCAGGTGTTTTTTGTTGTTTGTTGATGATTTCAATAGAAAAATGTGGGTCTATTTTCTTAAACAGAAATCAGATGTGTTTATTGTATTTTAGAAGTTTAAACCTCTAGTGGAAAAAGAGTCTGCGAAATCTATTATTGCTTTGAGAACAGATAATGGGAGGAATTTTGTTCTACCGGATTCTCTAGCTTCTATGATATTCATGGCATCTAGCACCAATTAACCACACCCCACACACCACAACAAAACAGTGTAGTTGAACATTAGAACAAAACAATCACCAAGATGGCTAGATCCATGCTCAAACACAGACATGTTTCGAAGCAGTTTTGGGCAAAAGCAGTTAACACTATAGTCTACCTTTTGAACCGGTCATCCACTGTGGCGGTCAAAGGCAAGACTCCAGAAGAGGCATGGTCAGGTTGCAAGCCCAGAATCAATCACCATGTTTGGATCCCTGATGCGTCATGCACCAAGTTGGATGCCAAGAGTCAGACACTCATGTTTGCTGGATATAGTAGTCTTCACAAAGCCTACCACTTGATCGACATTGAGACATCTTGTCTCCTGCACAGTCGTAATGTAGTCTTTGATGAGCAATGAGGACCATTCATGCCTGTCTCTTCTATTCTTGATTCAACAGGCCAGCCTATGAAGGCTCATGATTAGGAGTTCGGCTTCCATTAGGTCCACCTGACGGGAGGGCTCCAGTAGTACCAGTGGTTCTTGTACAGACACCTCCGGCCTCTCCTGCAAGATCCCCCAGATATGCAAATGCTTCACTTGATTTTGATCCAGATTCTTCTGATGAGGAACTTGATCATAGAGCATCTCTTGATGCTAATGTTGGTCCTCCTTTCCGGCCTAAATGGTTGGTTAAGACACTTGCTGATCTTTGGGATGATGAGCTCATCGAGGGGAGAACTGCTCGGAAAAAGAGCAAACCTATAGAGATTGTCAATATTGCTCTCATGGCCAACATTCATAGTGTGTTTGAACCTCATACATACTCAGAGGCTAAAGGAATTCCAGAGGGGGAACAAGCCATGAATTTTGAACAACAGAGCTTGTTGAAGAATCACACCTGGGTCCTCTTTGATCTTCAACCAGGGAAGAAACCCATTGGCTGCAAATGGGTCTACAAAATGAAGTATAAGTCTGATGGTACATTGGATAAGTACAAAGTTCGTTTGGTTGCGAAGGGCTTCTCTCAGCGTCAGGGCATTGATTACGAGGAGACCTTTGCCCCTATAACAAAGATGAGCACTATCAGATTAGTCCTAGCCATGGCAACTCAATTTGGCTGGCAGGTCCATTAGATGGACGTCAATAGTGCTTTCTTGAATGGTGACCTACAGGAAGAGGTCTAGATGACACAACCTCCTGGTTTCAAGGTTACTGGTAAAGAACACTAGGTACTCAAACTGGTGAAAGCTCTCTATGGTTTGAAGCAGGTCCCTAGGGCATGTCACATGAAAATTGATAAGTACCTTAGTGATCAAGGCTTCCAGAGGAGTTCTTCAGATTCAAATTTGTACATCAAGACTATTGACAGTGCCATCATCCTTCTGGTCATTTATGTGGATGGTCTGATCATCACTGGCAGTTTGACATCTTTGATTCAGGGAATCAAATAGAGTTTATGCCAGTCTTTTGATATGACTGACCTTGGCATCATGCATTATTGCCTCGGTGTTGAGGTTTGGCGACAGTCTTCTGGTATATTCATTTCTCAGTCCAAATATTCCAGGGCTCTGTTAGACAAGTTTCGTATGCAGGATTGCAAGCCTAGCTGTCTATTTTGAAGCATTTTGCACCTTTGGAATGCATATTTTGGGAGTAGCTCCAGTTAATTTTTGGCTGCATTTGTGGGTATGTGAGATATTGATATGTTATGTCATTTTATGAACAAGGTTTTATTATATTTGATAAATATTAATCAGATCATAATTTAAAGCAGTGTTATTTCTGAGGTTTGTCCATTCTTTGAGTTTGTAAAAGTGCTACAATATTATCTTTTTATCTGCAGTATTATTGCCATTGTTTTTATTGCAAAAACAATTCAAAACAACTCAAACACAATAAAAAAACAAAAAAATCAGAGCATAAGCAGGACTGCATATTAAAGTTATCCAAAAGGGGACATTACAGAGAGCAATCTGATGTCAAAGTTTGTTGAACCCACTTTCCAATGAAACAAGTTGCCATTCAAAACAAAAAAGAAAAAAAAGAAATAGAACTCTGTACAGAATCCATACAGTATGGATGAACAGTGACAGCAGGGATTAACAGTAACTAAATGGATGAACAGCAGTACAATTCAAAGGAACAAAGATTGAGTACTTTTTTCTATTTGTACAATATGTCTAGTATTTGCAGAAAAATTGTGAAAACTTGCATTACATCATTCTGTGATTGGTTATTTTTGGTCAAAGTTTTTTTATTTTTTAAATTTTAAGTTGAAACTTTAGCAACGGCCAAATATTCAAAATGTTGTTTTTCCTGAAGCACAAAAAATGATAGTTTACAAACTCTATGTCTAGAGTAACAAAATGCGTAGCGATTACCAAGTATGGGAATTGTGATAGAACAATCCCACAAACAAAAATAAAATGGCTTCAAATTCTGTGGATTTTGATAATTGTAATAAAGAAGTCTTGTTATAAAACTGTTTATTTTTGGTGACTTGTTCCTAAAAGTTTGGAATGCCCCTTTCTTAGCATCTTTGGGAGTGTTTGAATAACAAATGCTGAACTTTTGTAAAAGATAGAGTACACTGTATTTGAGAACTTTATTGTTTTCTATGAAGTTGGGTGATAGTCACCATGAGAGGATCAACTATCTGCTGTCAATAAACCAGCAGACGAAGAAGATATGGTTGCTTGGCCGTCAATAGTTTGCCACCATGGTTTGGAAGTTTTAGGGAGTTGTTCGCAGAGTCAAACTTTAACCTTTGTAAAAATGAGTTTGTAATTTTTTTAAAAATGGAGACAAATGCAAATTGTTGAGTCTAGTTTTGTAAAGTTTGAAATTACAGGTGCCGCAGGGTACAAGGGCAAAACTAAGTACTTTTGATTGACAATCCAAACACAAAGATTAGTGTTATCATTGCTATAAGTTTGGGCATATCAAGAAAGAATTTAGAAATGAGAGTATGATCTATCCCAAAAGAAGCTGCAGGCCATGGCAATTGAGGTAGAATAAGATTCTCTGGAGAAAATGTATGTTTTATGACATCTTCTTGAGATAACAGTGATGCAAACAGCTGGTGGTTCTTTTATTATGGTCTATTTGTACACTTCACAAGCCATAGAGTTGGATATGTTAAGTTTATTGCTTATCCCAGTTTTATAGATTCTGTTTTTGTGTGATGGTAGAATACATGTCACAGAAGGGATATGACAACTTTATTGCCAATTCTACTTGTGCAGATTCTCTATTTAAGGAAATATAATATTAATTTTTTAATTACATTTTTTCTTGTTTTAAACATGGGTAATTGAATTCTATTGAGACTTTTTACGTGCTGTGCAAATGGATGCTGGGGCATTTTTTGGATTGTTTTGTAGAAATGAAATCTATTTCCTGTTGAAGAGACATGGTGTGCAAAGGGGGCTTTACATCTCATTCGTATAGATCTCTATGACCCATCTTGGGAGTCATTAACATTTCTCAGTGTGGTATTTTTATTCTTGACTGGTAATTTTATCGAACAAAACACGGGTTTACTTGCTGAAGAAAAAGTTTGATTGTTTTAGAATTTTTGCCAAGTTCAAAGCATCAGTTGAAAATCAAGTGTAGGGGAATTAAAACCTCTTGGTTTGATAATGGCGGTTATAAAGGTATTCAATTGCAATTGACAATCACTATTGCCCCTCAACAAAATGGGGTGATTAAGAGAAGCAATAGAACTATCATGGAGATGGCCCAGTGCATGATGCACAACAAAACTGTGTTGTATAAATTTGGGTGTAAGTAGTGAACGTGACAAATTATCTCTTGAACAGAAGTTCATGCAAAGCTTTGTTGGATGTCACTTGTAAAGAATCTTTCTTTGGGCCCAAACCATAGGCAACATGTTTTCGGAATTTGGGTTCAGCCACATATATCTCGGTTTTTAATAATGAAGGGAGTAAACTAGGTTCTAAGAACACTAGATGTTTCTTTGCGGGGTATAGGGAAGTTGGAAGTTGGAACAACCCAATGCATATAGACTCATTAATATTATCGTTAGCAAATTCATAGTTAGTTGGGATGTCGATGTAAAAGAAACAAATTTTTATCTGATTGTAACTATAATTGGTAGGTTGTCATTGAGCTTTCTAGAGCTAGTGTTGTGGTTCCTTTGAATGTTGAAGTCTTGAGTTCTTAAAGCTATCATGATCACTGGTTTAGCTTTTGATTGATATTTGTCTTGCATCATTGGCATCGGAGATGTAGCATTGAGTTATTTGCAACTCTAGATTTGGTTGCCTAGCCACAAGAGTTAATTTTGGTTGGCATCAAAGACATAGCATTGAGTTAATTGCAACTCTTTGACTTTTGTATTTTCTAGTTGAGGGCAATAGATTTTTAGTTGATATGATATGCATACTCTGATTGGACTAGCTCAATTGATTCTTGATGGTCAACAATTACTCTGATTGGACTAGCTCAATTGATACTTGATGATCAACTATGGGCTATGCATTTTCTTTGGTCTTAGGAATATTTTTGTGGCATAGCATGTTTCAGCACATTGTAGCTTTATATTCCATTGAAGCAGAGTTTAAAGCATTTTGAATATGCCAAGTTTTTAGTGGCCTGCAATGTTCTCATATTACACCGATTCCATTTTTTTTTGACAATCAAAAGTGTCTTGAAGTTTGTGAAGAACTCAGTTTATCATGCTTGCGACAAGTATATTGAGATTCATCATGACTAGATTCATTAATTGGTTGACATTGCTGATATTTCCCTCCAACACTGCACTTTTAGGAACAATCTGCTGTTCATGTCTAAACCTCTTGGTGCTTTTTTTTTCAAAATTTGTGACAAAATTGGACCTGTCTCTGATTTAGTTATTAAACGGGGTAATAAGAAATAATGAAACTCTCCAGATTCATCAGAGTCTTGAAGTTAGTGAAGAACTAAGTTTATAAAGCTTGCTCTGAGTATTTGAAATTGATGATATTTCTCTCCATCACTGCACACTTTTAGAAGCAATCTGTTGATCAATTTGTGACAGAATTGGAGTTGTCTCTGGTATAGTCATTTAAATGGGGTAGATATAATATTTTGACATGGTGCTAGAATATACTTCATACACACGCATTTATTGCTTATGCTAAAATGTTACATCACACGAGGTATGTCTTAATGGCGACTTACAATTTATGTCATAACCCCCATATAATTTTCTCATTCAATATTTGCCACACTCATTGAAATGTGTGTAATCCAATTCTCTCAAATTTTGTGTTTTCATTTTTCTAACAGCTCACATGATCTAGGCCTATTGGACTGTTGGACAAAGGAACCCACAAAGGACATTGGCACCTTTGTGGGTCAAATTCAAATTGTGCAAGAGGGTCCAAGATAAATGCGAACTGTTGAAAAGTGTCTAGGACAAATGCACACTGATCAAAAGTGTCTTGGACAAATTTACACCGATGAAAAGTGACGTGGATGAATGCGCGCCACACAAATGTCTTATTTGTGCATTGGTGTCCAATTTTTGCTATATCATCCTCGAGACTGACAAACTCATGTTGTCGTCCTTGAGCCACATGTTTGTCTTGACTAGTGAGCTTCCTGGCTTCATTGTAGGACTTCTTGAACACTCTAAACCCTTGGGTGAACAAAATACAAATCCAATACATTGTTTCGGAGAAATTGTCGAAAATGTGCACGGACAATGCATGCAAAGTGTCTCCGGAGTCACTAGGTGACTCCTAAACTTCCTTAAACTAATCATAATGGATACAAGGGAGTTCGAATCATCTAGAACCACAATTGGACCCAATGGGACGCTCATCAGGTTGTCTTGAAAAAGCCTGGATTAACTTTGATTGGCTCCAAACCACTCAAAATTGGTCAAGAAGGATGACTGAGCATGGAGGTGACTAAATCAACTTTTGATATCCTCCTAAACACTTCTAGATTCATTTTAGACCATGGATGTGTTCCTATGCTAAACCCATGAATCATTAATAAGAAAGAGGCATAAACATGGATAATTTGTGCCCTATTCCAACACCAGGTCACATGATGCTACTGACTACATATCCATCATATTACTATTACATCTTTCTCCGCATTGGAGTGTTCAAATATACAAATCATCAAGTTTTATAATGTTTGAATCATCACATTTATGTCTACACTCGTAAGAATGAGAAGGTATGAGAGAACATGCGAAGAAAGTGGTACAATAACCCTCCAAGGTCGATCATGTACATGTCCACCGGACCCCCAATGACATTTGCCAATGCCACCTGACCATGTAGTACCTGTAGGTCTAGCCTACCGTGCGCAGAGATAGTCACACGACTCGTACAGTTTTTGGGAAAACACAAGGGGGATATAGGGCTTATACACACGCAAGACATGAAGTATATACATCAAGCACAATCAACTTTACAACAAGGGAGCCATTGCAATCATCATCTCAAAACGGGTCACTATTCAAATCTCTACAAGGTGTTAGATTCTAGAGTGCAGAGGAGGGAGTGTCATCCTATGTGCTCATGAGGATGCACCATACGGAACTGAACATTCTCTCATACATATGAGAATGACAATCGTGCAAGAACCGACATCACATGAGTGGGCATGTCTTTTCGAACAAGTCCCCATGCGCTCCATGTGCGGGCATGCCTTCCCAAGTCACCTATAGTCTCGTGATAGCACTCATGGTGTGCTTGGGGAACCAATTATCTTATTATTGTTTTCCCCAAGTTTATTATTAAGTGATCACTTGATTAAACCTTCCCAATGTGATTGCCTGCTTGCCACTTACGGGTGAGGTACGTGTTGGAAGCTACTTCAAATGCAACATCTCATAAACATCAATTATCTCATCTTTACAATGCCATTTCCAAATGTACACATGGCACATTCTATTGTTCACAAAAATAAGAGAATGGATCCGAAATGATCCCAAAATGAAATTGCTATATATAATATCATAATTCCACCTAATAATATCATGTTCAAATCACAAAATTCTACTTTTTATGAAATGCCAAAATTGGGCCAGAACCAGTCATGGAGACATCCACCATTGATGGACCTCCAAAACGCTCAAAATTTCAAACTCAAAGAATTGAAAATCTAGGAAAACCCGTTGGTCCCCTACAGCACAGCAACCCAAAAATGCATTCAAATCTACATTTCACCAATTTATAAAATTTTGGGCAGCATATCCTTATAAAAACCCACATTTTCAAAATTCCAACATAAAATCTAAAAAATGCTTCGAATGAAATTCTACAAAAGTGACAATGTTTTAAATCACTCTATAAACCATTTACAATTCATAGAAGGAAATCCAAATGAGAAACAAGGTACAAATCAAGCTTCCTACCTCAAACTTGTTGAAATCTTCAAATTTGAAAAGAATTCCAGACACAGCAACAGACGAAGCAAAACTGGGACATCCAGTAGAATTCACTCCAACAAATCCTTCAAGCCAATACACTCAAAATCTTTCCCATCCAATTTGCCATTCTCCCCAAATCAATTTTCCAATATGAAGGGTTTGAGAGGAAAAAGAAGAAAAATAACTAAGTGTTGAGAGAAATAACTCTAATTTCCCATTAAAAGTCACTTTTTGAAAGACTATTAAAATAATATAAAAAACAACTTAAAATACCAATTAGGACAAACTTCTAAAAAGCCCCAAATATTAAATCCTCCAATTCTCTTAAGATCAAGTACACATAAGACATTTCCAATTAAATATTTAATTGCCACTATAATAATTTAAATATCATTAATATAAATAACTTAATAGCAACAATTCACAAATGACCGACTATGCTCATGCACTTGTTATTGGTCTTTCACAGTTATGCATGAGGGTAACCAAACATTTATTTTTTGGTCGGTAATTTTTGATTTGTATTAATATAATAACTAAGATACATCATTACATTGCTTTTCCAGTATTCTGATTGGCACATCTTTCATTACAGTCTAGCATTCTTAAAATTTTATCTCCTATCTGTGCTTATAGTAAACTTTACATACTCTACCACTAGCATCAACCAAACTGTGATTACAACCCTGAAAATCCATTGCACTATATGCTTCTAAGCCCGTTCTACCAAATTTGGGCTAAAGCTATCTGAACAGAGATATACTGTTAATCAAAACTATATATTTAACAACACCTGGATCTAAACTATCCCTTCCAGGCCTTCTGCATAGCCTTCTTGCTCTCGTCCGGTATGAACATTCGTCCCCTTGTGTTGATTCGTCCTTTCCTTTTCTCCCTTGCTGGGATTGCTCCAGCCTCTGCTGTCATGCCTCCCTCCTCTGTCTTCCTCTTGGTTCTCTTCACCACCCTCGGCCACCTCTCCACCTGGTTTTCTTGCTCTGCCTCTTCAATCCAATTCTCCTTCATTTGGTGGTGCTCCAAACCAAGAAAGGTTGAAAGCTGCTATTTGAGCCTTCCACCACCCTCCATGGCCCTTCCCTTGAAGCTATTCCAACCCTTGGCTCCGATTTCCCCAAAATAGGGATCATTCCTCCAGCCCAATTCAGTAGCACACATTGTCTCATAACCCAAAGGGTTTCTTCTCTGCTTCCCAATTGTGAAGCCCATGCAAAAAAGATTGAAGTGATATCCATATTTGTTTGGGGACAAAGGTCTGTATTCAAGTATTCTTCCCTGAGAATGGTCTCCACACAACGCCAAAAGCAGGGATCATCGATTTTGAAGATTCCTTTCATCCTACTCAAATTCACATTGTCTCTGAACGTATGGATCTGGTTAGGAGAATTCAATGAAAAATTAGCCTCCATTCTGTTTGCAACCTGCCCTTTATTCGGCTCCCAACCAGTTGTTTGTTTTTCACTACTGCTCCTATTTTACTTCATATAAATCCCCTATTTCCCAGTGCAGAAGCTTCTGGTGTCTTCTTGAGACGATGTAATCATCTTGGCGCCCTTGTTGTTAGAGTATGATGTCTGCAATCATCAATTCTTCGTCCTTCATGTGTCCTCCATCCTCTTCTAATCTTTAAACCAATTTTTCATTTCTAGTCACCTTTCGGGTGGCCCTTTCTAACTTTCTTCACTGTAATACTCAAGCGTCATGGCTATATCAATTCAATTAACATCAAGGGGTAATGATAGCTTCGATTTAGATCAAAACACTTTCGCTATGAACTAAGCTATTCTTCTAGTCCCATATGTCAAATATATCTCCGTGAACGTTTCTAAAATCCTCCACCATCTCCTCCTTTTCCTGTTCTGACAAAGATACCCCTATATTTGGCATCTTGTTTGGTACTTCATTAGCCTTCCTCTTTACATGTGTGATTCTGAAGTCATCAAATGTTTCAAGCAAGGATTTAATCCTGCAGATGTGCTTATTCAAATACCAAACTCTGGATTCTCCCTTAACAACGTCGTTGATGATAATCTGCGAATCCCCTTCAAGATGAAGCTTCCTTGCATTTTTATTGCCATCTTAATAGCTAGCAATGCTGCCTGACTCTCTGCCTCATTATTGGTTCCTACTGGTAATATTTTTGCTCCTGTCATTTGAATATTGCTTCAATAATCCCTAGCAACATATCCTGCACCTGATGGGCCAGGGTTGCCCTTTGAAGCACCATCAACATTGACCTTTATCCAACCTTCCTCCGGGGGCCTCCACGATTTCTGTTTTGTTTTAGACGACGGAGGTTGAACCCTCATTGGCCCATTAACAGGCTGGAGGGTAACCAAACATTGCCTAAATAGTAACCATAGGTATAAACATTTAGGAATGATGGCTAGGGTGGGTAACATGGGCAGCCAATGTGCTATCTCCTGTAACCATTGTTGGGGATAGGGATATTGCCCAAATTAGGAATGATGGCTAGGGTGGGTAACATGGGCAGCCAATGTGCTATCTCCTGTTACCACTGCCGGGGATATGTACACTCTCAGACCTGTGGAGTTGGATGGAGTGGATGTTTGGTGCTTGCATCACTCAACGAACATTACGGGTACATGTGCATGTATAAAATAGCCAAAGCACATATATATCAATATTTTCCAATTGGGGTCACACAATAACATAGTCAGTAGTATAGTATCTCATTGAATCAATGTAATATCATCCATGCATCATCATGTGATCACACAAACTATTAGTAAAATCAAGGTATCCTCATAATATCATCTAGACATCATCATATAAATAATAATATCATGTCACATCATCATAGAGTCATCATGCATATATGATCATCATTGAAACTACAAGTAAAACCTATTATACACATCAGCAGTGATATCACATGATCAAAAGAATATAGCTGTAATTGAATGCATCACATGGATGCCAATACAAAAAGAATAAGATACACACAAGCACATGATATAGCATATGCAGAGTCTAACTTGGATCAAAATAAAGCAATGACAGAATGCAAGCATGGGAGGCACTACATATCTTCATTTTGCCATACTTTGCCATATAAGATGTATGTGAAGGAGCAAAGAAAATGGAGAGGCTTGTGTTTCTCTTATCAAAGTTTGTCATTTGTAGGTTTTATTTTACATTGGGGGGTTACCAAGTTGGTACACAGATAAACTGATTTGGCGAGAAGTACGAGTCGTTGTAGTTACTGAGTTTTGCTCTCTTTTTTTTTTGTCTTCTGGAGCAGTTTTCAGAGGCTAAACTTCTTTCCAACACCACCATAGGATCTTAAGAGTTGTATAAATGAAAAAGAAACCATCCATTAATCACATGACATGTCAGCACAGTGAACACTTCTTCACTTAAGGAAGCATGCCTGGAAAATTGCCATGCACAAAATAAATTGGTTTATTGTATCCCTTTAATAATTAAAAGGAATATATCCTACACTGTAAAAATTTCAAACCAGTAATTATTGAGAAGAAGAGTTATGCTTTAATCAAAATTTGTCATTCCAAGCACAAACACATCTATCAGTGCTAAGCAGTTTCTTTTTTTAAAGTCAAATGGCCTGCATATAAAGATATTGTGAGAAACATCATCTCTTGGGATCTTGTAATCTGGCACTGACCTTACAGTTTAAATTGCCACACTTCAGCCTTGACATATATAACAATTTTGAGTATTACATACATTTATGAAACATCTAAAGCTTATTTATTTCTTGCTGTCAATGATATGGCAGTTGTGGCTCCCTATAATTGCCTTTTTAAAACTGAATTTAACTACAAGAATTAGTGCATGTATCAACTATTTAGCCTTTGACATTATTAATTCTAAGGTATTTGTTGCTTATGCATTATATGCATTGCCATTGAAGTACTCTGTTTACAGTGCTTCTGTTCATTTAGGTGTGTTAAAAACTTAAGCCACTAGTGCCTGCATCAATTATTCAGACTTTTTACACTATTACTTTATATTAGTTGCTATTGTAGTGCTCAATTTACAGTGATTTTCTTCATTTAGGTGTTAAATCAGAACAGTGGATTGGCGCTCATCTCAACCCACATTACTTTGAGATAACAATAATATGCAAAAGTGAAATTCTGATAAGAAGGATTCCGATACATGTATGATTTATTAGGCATTTCCCTCTGTATTGCAGACATTTCTATATCAGATTCTCCGTGGCATTGCCTACTGTCATTCTCACCGTGTTCTTCATCGGGATTTGAAACCTCAAAACTTGCTCATAGACCGCCGAACCAATGCTCTGAAACTTGCGGACTTTGGACTTGCAAGGGCATTTGGAATTCCAGTGAGGACCTTTACTCATGAGGTAAACATTGTACACATGATTTTTATGGCTTTTTAAATTTAATTTTCCATGTCTGCAAAAAGTTAATATGGTAGTTATTGTCCAGGTGGTTACTTTATGGTACCGTGCACCAGAAATCTTACTGGGGTCTCGACATTATTCAACTCCTGTTGATGTTTGGTCTGTGGGTTGTATCTTTGCGGAAATGGTAAATCAACGGCCACTTTTTCCTGGAGACTCAGAGATTGACGAGCTCTTTAAGATTTTCAGGTGAGATACAGACTTGTATGTTACACATTTTTGGATAGATTTTCTCATGCTATTCGGAATTTCTGTTTGGGCTTGACCTCTTTATGTCTCATTTGTATATCTGAAGAATTTCATTTTTTTATTATGTTTTTGTAAGGGTGCTAGGAACACCAAATGAAGAAACATGGCCTGGAGTAACCTCTCTACCAGACTTCAAGTCAGCTTTTCCAAAGTGGCCTCCCAAGGTATTTATCCCTATTGAATGACTTAGTTGCATATTTGATGAGATATGCACTTACACAATTTATATAAATTAGCTTTCAGCTTTTGCAATTTTTTTGCCTTTTTACTTTTGCTAGCCTTGTTTAGCCACTTCATATCATTATCTATCTAGATACTTCTCATTAATGATAAGTGTAAACATATGGTTTTGGCAACAATCTCTTAACTCTATTATAGGTTCTAAAAGATAATAAGTAGGAGGTGAGACTCAATGAGTGTCATATCTAGCTAGATGCAAATAAAGGCCAATGATGAAACAAGTGACTAAATATAACAAACATAACGGGCATATAGATCTGTGTGGAGGAACTATCACCCAACCATGTCTGAAGAGGGGGGGTCCCTTGATGTTGACTATTGTAAAGGTACCGTTAATTTTGGACTAATCAAAATTTATCATCAACTTGCACAAATTAATAAATAAATAAGCAACCATACTCATGACAACAGCAACACATATCTTTACAATAAAAAGATGATCAAAAGGCTGGATTCATATCATCTCTCTGAAATATTTGAGGATTTCGCTATGCTTGTATGATATTCGGTATTAAGAATGTCAATGCCTTGTAGGAGTTGGTCACATTCATTTATGAAATGTTTCAGTGCATTTAGGAGTTGACTATATCAACAAATGCCATTTATGTGGGCACTTCCCTCAGCCTTGTATCAATGCCTACTGTAGGAGCTTTATATTGGGTGTGGCCTTTTTCTCATCTCTTTTTGTGCAAGCACATGTTTTGCCCATTGGCTTGTGATATATATCTGTTAACTGTGGTTGGCTTAGTGATTCTGTATTTTAATAGCTGGTACTAGTTTAGGTTCTGGTATTGTATTTGATGTATTGCTATGTTACACCAAATTTCTGGGACAGGTACGGCAGGATATGTGGACATGCTTCTGACATGGATTTATTTGAAGGCTATTTTTGAGAGGGCAGGCAGCTGGTGAAAATTTAAAAATATAGAAAAATTTCAAATATTCATATGATAAAATTGAATGAGTCATGCTAGCGAGTTAAAAGCTACGAGTCAGTTGTGGGAGGGAGGTTGTCTAATCTAAGACATGGTTAATATATTTGCTCCATATAAGTTATAAATTTATAATATTTATGTGACATCAATACATTCTGACACAATTTTATTGGTCTCCAATGTTACTTCATTCAATCAATTAATATTTTTACATTACTATTAAGAATGATTATCAATACCACAGTAGTTTATCAGTGAAATTAATACACAGGTCCATGCTCATTAATTTACTGTTAGCTTCTGCTCAATCTTCTACCACATGAGAGCTCAATCCTCTTCAATTAGAACAATAACGAGTTATAATAAACTCCATAGACATGAAATTCTTGATCTTGCCAGATGTAAATACAAGGTAACCTGCTTATCTTACATACAGAAGGTTAAGTCGTATTGGGATTTAAGCCAAACAATAGGAGCCATGCTCATATGGGGCATCCGTCATTAGTACTGCCCAATAAGAGGCAAAAAAGAGTCCAAATGAGGATTCTCTCTGCGCCTCGAAAGGTAGTTACAATATTTTCTTTAGAATTTAATTTTTTTTTGGAATGTGAAATCTTTTGAAACCAAAAGAAGTTGGCTTTATTATTGACTGGGCTGTAGATGATGGCAAGGCTGTTTCCTCCTGTTTCTGGATTTTTTTTTTGATGTCCTGCGGATGTTTTGTATATTCGCTGCAAATTGGGGACTGCTGTGGGATGTTTAGAACTGGTCATGGTGTCTCTAAAATGTTTCTGGTAGGGGACAGGTGTGAAAATGCAGGGGACACATGTATTGGTCTTGTGTTCATGTTATTGTCAATTCATGTTCTTGGATTGGCTGATGCATTGTGCTTCTGATATAAGTTTATATTAAAGTATGATAGTCTGCTATTCAATAAAGATGAACCTTCTTAGCTTATTCTATTCTAAATCATTTATATTCTTGATTTGGCTTTTTACAAGTAGTAATTCTAAGCATAAATGCATAATATAGCCATATTATAATTTATTTTTGGATATTACATCTTTCTTTCACTTGCTGTGAAGTTTCTGAAGTACTAGTATTCAACGCTTAATTGCTGAGTAGTTTGATGAGGCATCTTACATATTTTGCAATCCTTTCTAAATGAATTTAAGATTTTTTCCTTAAAATAAAGGAATTATGCCACACAGTTATCTTAACATGTCATTCGCTCTTTGTTCTGGGTTTTACAGGATTTGGCAAGTATTGTCCCAGGACTCGAGCCAACTGGAGTTGATCTTCTTTCTGTAAGAACAAGCACTTTTGTTGTTTGAAGCTGTTTAATATCATTAACTTTTAAATATTTATCATCATTTGAATAAGTTGATATGATGTTGAATAGAAATTTGCTTATTTGTGACTATTTTTTTGCTTCATTTTTATTCTCCAATTAACAATGCATTACAGAAAATGTTGTGCTTGGAGCCCAGCAGACGCATCACTGCTCGAAGTGCCCTTGAGCATGAATATTTCAAGGATCTAGGTTTTGTTCCGTGATCTACCTGTATATTAATTCTGATCGAAAAGATTGTTGGGGAATTGTATTGTAGTTTTTTTTCATCAATGAGTTGTGTGTTAGTCTGGTATGTTAGATATAGACATGCATGAGTACCAGGATTGGTTGTCATTTTTGTTTTCCCCTACCTTTGTTAAGGATGGGCACCTTGGGTATTACTGATTTGGTGCGACTGGTTATGATTTCTCAGCCCTTGAAGAGGGCAGGGTAGAACTTAAGCCATGAAACATATTGTTTAATATCAGCAACAAAAGCCAACATATAATGTTCTTTGTTGTCCTTTCTATGGGATGGTTTTTGCATGATCAAATTATGAGATGAAATTGTTGTGTCCTGCCAGATTTCTTTGTGATCTTTTCTGTTATGTTATCAATGTTTAATGCAAGGTTGGTTTGTTTATTACTCAACTCGAGAGCATCTATCTTGCAACATATCAATGAAAATATCGTTAAGAATTATTGGTCATTTCTGGAAGTGTTCCTGCTAGTAATTTATGGTCATGCTTAACTCACTTCTAGGAGTATCGTTTGCAATCTTCCTTTGTTTGCTTAGAAGATGTTAAGGTTTTTAATCACTTCAAATTAATTAAAATCATTTGATTGGTTTAGCGTATTTAATTAGCTATTTTCTTTAATTAATAATTAATTAATTTTTTACTAATTCATGAAAATACAGATACATATAGAAAGGTTGTATGACCTTCTATTGAAATTAAAGGTAGACTGATTAATTTATCTCCAGTGATTATATTGAGTTTGTTTTACTCTTCTCATTAGATTAATTTTCTTATTAAAAATAAGACACCTAAAACACCGAGGAAAAAACCAAAATAATTGAACATTTTGCACACATTTAATTCCTCCAAAACAATGAAAACATTCCAGAGAGCAGTCAACTGTCCCACTTCAATTGTAGACATACACTAAGCTTTGTATTATTTAGTGCCCTTGACATGTTTAGATTTGTGAGACATCAAATGTGGGCTACTTGCTCTTATGATTTTGAATGCCATTGTGATTAGAAATAGAGATTTTGATTTATATGAGCACTTTGTAAGAGCTTAGGGTGTTGCTTGTACTTGAATGTTTGAGAATCCCATATGGCAAAGAGAAGCTTTAGGGAATTCGTACTTCAACATGAGCTACAATCTTAATCCCCTTTTGAGCTCATTAGATTCATTGCCATGCCCTTACAAATTTGAGGGAGAAGTGGGTTTGACACTATGGAAAGGACAAGATATATTGAGCAATAAGTCAACTAGATGGAAGATAGGTTGACTCAAGCCCACATTAATAGAATCATGAACCTTGATAATCCTTGGTAAGCTAGACCATTCAATTTGCCTTACATGAAATCGAGGCGTGGAAAAGAATTAGGGTCATCATGTTTGCATAATGTTCCCCACAAGATGATTAGACCAACAAGAATGTATGAGAGCTTTCCTAAGATGCCTATGCTACCCATATCAACCATCCCAAACAAGATTAAAACTAGATTACCCAGAAAGCTTCATTGCCATTTTGGTTGAGAGAAAAATGATTGTAGAGGTTAGTGAAGCACACTCATCTCACCAATCATCTCCCCAAGATAACATAAGACTAACATCTAAAACTTGCATAGATGTCAATTTGTACTCCAATATTGTGGATTTAGACAATTGAGGAGCAACATAAATGGTACTTTATTTAATATCTATTCATGCAATACTAACTCTCATATTTGATCCATATTCACCACCATATGCAACCTCTTGTGCATAAATCTCATGCCTTTTGAAGTTCTGCATAAACAAATTCAAACATCTTACCTTCTAGTCATTTTTCATCAACCTCACATTTGTTAAGATCAAGGTATAGGGCACAACCTCCTACTAGTGACCCATTCTTGGGAACATACCTAGAACATTGAAATAGGCATTATGTAGGATGATTTGGGGCACCATTTTACCTAGGTCACTTTTCAAATTGCGCAAGCTTTAAGTATGGAGGACCTAAACAAGTACATAAAGGCCTATACACCAACTATTAAGGAGTTGATTTCTTGCAACATCGTCAACACTAAATTTTTCCCAAAAGATTGTCCCCAAAAAATGTGAAGGGATTGACCTCAATAGGTATTGCTAGTTGCTAAAAGGATTAGTCCATTCTTTTGTTGGGCCTTCATTGATTGGACCATTAGGGAATTCAAGTAGTGGAGAGATCCTTGATACACTGATGCCTGATCTAAGAAGCTCCCTTTTTTCTTTTTGGTTTTTACTTTGTTGTTTAGCTTTTGAGCTTCGAGGTTTCACAAGTGTTGAGGGAACTCAAAACCTTGGACCCTCGATGCCTAAAGGTTTGATCCTTTGTGCATCAGAGATTGGAATTTCAGGGGTTGGGGTACAATGAGAATGTCACTACCACTGATCCTCAATCCTTCGACCCTCGAAGGGTTGTCTTTGAGCCCAAAACCCTAGGATAGGATAGTGATGTCACTATAAATTTATCCTATAAAAGGGGACATCCGTGTCTCATTTTTTTTCGGACTCCTAATCAATAATAGTAGATGTATTGTGATTTTGAGTTTTTTCGTTCAGATCTTGTGGTTTACAAATTTGGTGGTGGTTGTTCATTGCAGGTGCCTACTTGTTTTGCTGTTAGTTGGCTTTGTCATTTTTGCCTCGTTCTTGTGGGTATGTTTTTGTCGCCCTATTTGTTTTCTTTTTTTCTTTTCTTTTCTTTGCTTGTCTTCTCGAGGTTAGGGCTTATTTTTGCTTCCACTATTCTTCCCTTTCTTAAGGTTATGTTTGTGCCATTTTAGGGCTTAATTTTAATTGTTTGTTGGATTTTAAAATAAAATGTTCATTTCCTTATAATAAAAGCATGAAAAAGGAGGTCCTTTTGGTTTAATAAACTAAGGAACATCACAGATCGACCAATGCATGTACATGCTAAAGTTTGGACGGTTCAAGAAAACCTTAAGGGTTGGGCCACAATAAAAAATCAAGGATTGCAGATCCACGACTCCCAAAAGGCCTCAACCTTTTCATGGTCAGTGTTTTAGAGCCCTATAACCCTTTTTAGTTTAGAGTTATTTGATCCCCGAACCTTGCCAATTGTTCAATTTAGGGCGTAGAACACAAATGTTGAGTTCGAGGATGTCATTGTCCCCAACCCATGAAAGAGATTGGGGGCTCCTATGCCCTGATCCCTTCTAGTATGAAAACCCTTGTTCAAAAGGCATAAACCTTTTCACATGAGGTTTTGGGGATGGTGGCATTCATAAGCCCAAAGGGTGCACAGATGCCAACATCCTTGAACCCCCAAAACATACATGATTTGTTTATGATTAACATGATGATTTATTTTGATCAAAGGTTCCTTCTCTTGCTTGCTATTCAGAGGTAATGGTATTTAGTTAGATTGTTTCTTTTTCTAGTTAGTTTGTTGGTTCATAAAATAGGTGTATAAGATTGAGGAATGACACTGACATTTGCCTTATTGTGTAGAAAAGGATATGACTAGTGAAACTCCAATGAAGTACAAGTTTTTAGGCTATCACAAGTCCTCCGAGTTGGCTAATAATCACCTAGAGATCACTAACATAGTCATTGGTCGCATGGATCTCAAGGTGTTGCTAAAGAAAATGTCAAACCCAAATGGGAGAACTATTGATGCCACTTCTCTAGCATACTCTAGATTGATTCAAGCAACAACACACATCGTGTATGTACAATCTGCGAATTTGGTGATGGCATGTGTAGATAAATATGATCCCAAGGAAAGGAGAGTATTTGGGAGATTGGAAAAAGTGATCCTAGATATCAGACGTGACAATAAAGATACCATTTTCCACATTCTCATGCAAGATTAGTATGCCAAGGTGTCTAAAGAATATGTAGAGAAATTCTATAGAGATGAGCTTGATATTGAGTAATTTATTGATGACTATCAACCTTTTGATGGTCAGTGTTTTAGAGCCCTATAACCCTTTTTAGTTTAGAGTTATTTGATCCCCGAACCCTGCCAATGTTCAATTTAGGGCGTAGAACACAAATGTTGAGTTCGAGGATGTCATTGTCCCCAACCCATGAAAGAGATTGGTGACTCCTATGCCCTGATCCCTTCTAGTATGAAAACCCTTGTTAAAAAGGCATAAACCTTTTCACATGAGGTTTTGGGGATGGTGGCATTCATAAGCCCAAAGGGTACACGAATGCCAACATCCTTGAACCCCCAAAACATACATGATTTGTTTATGATTAACATGATGATTTATTTTGATCAAAGGTTCCTTCTCTTGCTTGCTATTCATAGGTAATGGTATTTAGTTAGATTGTTTCTTTTTCTAGTTAGTTTGTTGGTTCATAAAATAGGTGTATAAGATTGAGGAATGACACTGACATTTGCCTTATTGTGTAGAAAAGGATACGACTAGTGAAACTCCAATGAAGTACAAGTTTTTAGGCTATCATAAGTCCTCCGAGTTGGCTAATAATCACCTAGAGATCACTAACATAGTCATTGGTCGCATGGATCTCAAGGTGTTGCTAAAGAAAATGTCAAACCCAAATGGGAGAACTATTGATGCCACTTCTCTAGCATACTCTAGATTGATTCAAGCAACAACACACATCGTGTATGTACAATTTGCAAATTTAGTGATGGCATGTGTAAATAAATATGATCCCAAGGAAAGGAGAGTATTTGGGAGATTGGAAAAAGTGATCCTAGATATCAGGCGTGACAATAAAGATACCATTTTCCACATTCTCATGCAAGATTAGTATGCCAAGGTGTCTAAAGAATATGTAGAGAAATTCTATAGAGATGAGCTTGATATTGAGTAATTTATTGATGATAATTTACATGAGAGGCCAAGGAAAAGCATCTAGTTTGAAAAAATTAATATGTAGAGGGCCTATCTCCAAGAGAACATAAAAATATATGTCACCCTTCTATGTAGAGTATTTAGTCTCCTACAAGCCAAGTAGTTAGAACCACATATGGTTCTTTATATCATTAGGTTATCATAAGAAGGAAAGAGAAGATGGATTGGAGCAAGATCCTATGTGACAACCTAGATGACCAACCACCAGCTGTAAATAACCGATCCCAAGCTTTATACGACTCCATATCTAGTACATATTCTAGAAAAACATACTACTTTGCCTGGGTTGAAGAGGGCTAACTCATTAACAAATCCAAAGACTTGGGTATATTCACATTATCCACAATTGGTTTGAAAGGAGACTATTGAATAGTGAGATTATAGAATAATTAATGATGCCTTTATCTTTGTAGTTATTAGGGCCATTGAAGGAGACTTTGCAAAGAGGTTTGCAAAAGCTACTATCCAAATTAAGAAATTATGATATTTAGTTTAGGAATTTCACGTACATGAAGGTGGTTGGATGCACATTACAACCAACCAATCTCCCTAGGTATACGCCAGATAGACTAATTCTCATGGAGTTGTGTAGGTAGGTTGTTGATACTCATAGAATAATCATGACCAATCATAAGCCTTGATGCCATTTTCCAATTAGGATAGGGGCTCATAGTGCCCAAGACATGAAAATTGCTAGGCAGTAGGGCCAGAATAGGTTGAGTATCATTTGGATGAAATTGTAATCCCAAGAGGTAAATTTGATCCCATTACCACTTTCAACCATGTAATGGGAGCTCATTTTAAACATGAGCCACATCTTGAAGACCACTGGATCAATTGTGTAGTCAATTATGAGGTTTGGATTAGGGATTACTATAGGATGGACTTGGAATTTACCTGAGATGTAGACAAAATGTATATATTTGATGATCACATGAATAAGGACTTTGATGAGAGACTATTGCCCATGTACAATGAAGATAAGGTTTTGATCAAGCCATTCATAATGCTAATGTTCTTGAAGATGAATGAGAGGATATAAAATTCAGAGGATGACATGTTCTTAGATGTATAGTCGATTTCTATGCTAGGAGAAGCCTTTGGACATGTTAGACCCATCATTCATACAATGCCTCTTTAGATTGAAAGAAAACAAAAGGCCAAGAAGAAGAAATTGCAAATTACTTATGTTGTTACACTTTCACTAGTTGCTGCTACTATTTCAACACTTGCTCCTACTTCTACAACAACAATGGATGTGTCTTCCTCTTCATTTGGGAAGAAGATTCCCCCCATCACAATCATGATTAGTAAGAAAAGAAAGTATTCTACCATTGAAGAAAGGGTTTACAAAAGAATATGGAAGGGTCCTCCATCAATGGAACAAGTTTTAGAAGTACCAAAAGAAGATGAAGAGGAGGATGCAGAACCACATTTGATTACTAGATGGAGAAAGTGGACAAGGTATACCATTAATGCAACCTAGACTCTCAACTTAGGAGAGTCTTTGTCATAAGAAAACTTGTTAGAGCCTCCTCTCCAAGACGCTGATCAATGAGGACAATTATTTGAGTAGAATGTGTTTCTTGAGATTCACACTATGGAATTAGAGTTACAAAGCAATAAAAAGAGAAAGAGAAAGAGGATCCCCTCTAGGACAATGACTCTTTATATCTAATTGTTTTGATCTTGCGGGTATGGAGAACTAAATCAAGAGATACATATAGAGCATAATCAAGAAGAAATGTCAATACAAGATATGCTTGAAGATATGGATGGAGAAGAGATGAGGGTAAAGATTAGGAGATACCCATGAGTATTGAGGAGGGCACTAGACCTCAAGAAACTCTTTTAGGTGCAAATGAAGAGATATTTGTAGAAGAGGAACACCATATAAAAGAGGAAGAAATAAGTAAAGAGGAGAAGGAAGGAGAGAGGGAACAAGAACAAGAGTAAGATGTTAATCCTCCTTGAAAATAATAAGAGCATCATAAAGATCCTTCTCCATCTGATCATGCTAACACACATCTACCTCAACAAGAATCTTCACAAGAAGAAGAAGTAGAAGAGAAAGAAGGGCTATTTCAAGAAGAAAATTATCAGCACCTTACATCAAATAATACACCTATGTGGTTGATTAAGATTGTTCAACCATGAAAGAGGACATATGAAGAACTCAAGGCTAAAGAATTCTCAGCAATAGGGATGATATTTTAGGAAGAAGAGCCCAGTCAAAGGAAAATGCATCAGCTATCATATGTATCTATATATAAAAGGGGACACTAGAAAGCTTAGATTGAAACCTCGTTTGTTGATAAACCAATAAAGGTCATGGTCCAAGAAGATTATTTGATGGAAGAAGAGGATTTAGGGATATTCGAGAGAAAGCATAAATGGTCTTGGCTATCACTTCTATCTTTCAGAGGATAGATGATTTAAAAAAAATAAGAATGAAGACTTGAAAACCCAAGTTAAAGACCTAATATGTTTTATTACTCAATTAGTCAACACAATTGACCCTGCAACCCCTACTGCAAGCTTACAAGTTACATTGGATACTCACAGGCAACCCTCACATACTAAGCCATTCCTGAAAGCCTGTACAAAATGGAGGCAAGACATAGAGAAGTGTTGAAACATAGTGATAAGAGAAGTTCTTTTATTTCACCAGTCCATGGTTAATGAGTTGCAGATTCTAGGAAATATGCTTTCAAATAAAGAAGACATTGGGATCGAATAGGTTACGCTCTTGTGGGAGGATTTCCTTCCAATTTTTAAAAATTAAAAAAGACGAGTATGGAGAAGCTTCTCACAATGACAAAGTTGGAACCTGAGAACATCAATTTGCCAGTGGTTTGGTCAAGGTCTATCAAATTGGTTGTGAAAGAGTAAATGAAATGGTGCGATATGATTTTGGTTAGAGGTGATTCAATTAACACACTAATGCAAAGGGTTGAAGATTTTGTGAAGGCTATGTCTTTTACAATATATCAATCAAAAGAGTATACGACAATGAGGAGTACTGATGGAATCATTCAAGAATTCAAATAAAATGCACAAAAGGTGGATCTGGGTGAGTTCAGCTCCGATCGCCTGAACTGGAGCTTCATCCCATGATTTTAGGGCACATTTATACACCAATGAAGGCTATTTCAAGTTGTAAACTCATGAAACTTGTTGTCAATTAATTTTTTAATAGTTTAGGAATAATTTTAGATGGTTTAACTATTGTTTTATTTTTATTTTGCCTAGAATAAATACCCAAAACCCTAGTTATAGGTTTGGAAAATTTACAATTGTACTCTAATTAAACTTGAATTTATGATGTAATAAGGGTTGATATTTTTTTATTATAACTCTAAATACATTTGGTGTTGCAATCTCAATGTGCTTAGCTGCTAATTTGTGAATTTGAATGTGAATTTTAGATTTAAGAACTTTATGTGTGTTCCTGAAATTTTACTCTGCCACTTGGTTAATTGGTATTAGCTGTTGGAGGTTTGCATGTTGTGATGAATAAATTAATTTTACCAATCTATTTTGTGTCTTGAAGGATAAATTTGTCTTGCTTATGCTTATCAATCTATTTTGTGTCTTGAAGGATAAATTTGTCTTGCTTAATGACAATGTATAAATTTGAGAATTTATACATTGTCATTTCCTCTGATGAGTTGTGAGTTTATGACTTGTGGTGTTTGGACTTATAATCTCGTGGTTACATGATCAAATATAATATTCTTTATACAAGTTTAAATTTCTATGTGGTTGATGTCATTAGGTATTGTTAATTTCATTTCTTTAAAATCTCTTGTTAACTCATTATCTTTTGCATTATGTTTAAATATGAAGTTAGAGTAATTACTAGTTAGGATTTGAGAATTAGTTTGTTATATTACAAATCATTTATTGTAGGTGTTCTATGTTTAGAAATAAAATAAAAATCGGTTAGAAACTACAGGTAGAAGGCTAAAGTATCTTGCTTCTAGCCATAGTTTTTTTAACAAGCAAAAAGCCCACTTTGTGATTTCTCACATAATCTTCATTGACCTATCTAACATGACTATGGCCCAACCATATGAACCATTGGGAGTGACTAACTTCACTCTTTCAAGAGAGAGACTTTTATCTACCAGTTCTTGCCATTGTATCGTGTAAACTTTGGGGTCAACAAATCAAGCTTGGAACCACCTTTCCAATAGTATATGATTTACAAAAATTAGAGTTTGGATGTTGAACTCATATTGAATGTTTGAAATTGGCCCAATACAACTTGATATTGGAGCAAAGGGATAAAAATATATCCCCTAATCCTATAAAAAATAGGGAACTAGTTGCAAGGGATGGGTTCAGGTGGTAGCCTTGAGTTACCCACATAATTGAGGGATTATTGGTTGGAGTAGTTAAATCCACATAGGGAGGTAGTGCCACAATGATGGAGGTTCATTACCATATCTTTTTGAGCAAAGTGCAAATAAAATTAAGAATGCACCAACAACATAGAACATTTTCTTGAAATATTGTAAAATGAAAATTACATTAAGACATCATGAATTGACATGAATACACCAACAATTATATAATCACAAAAAAAAAAATCATAACTATTTTTTAATCCATTGTCAATTTTTTACACAAGCAAACTAAATGATTATGTAGAGGGCATTTTCTATCACAAAAGATGACACACTTATGAACATGTATAGATTGTAAGACCACATATAGATCACATGACTATGTATAGATTGTAAGACCACATATGCACTATATAGATCTTATATGTGTACAATATGAAAAGGGAAGCAATACAAAGAGAATATTACTTCTCCATTTGAAAGTGACACATTTTGACGGAAGATGTCCCAATAGGCTAGTAGGGTCCAAAGTGCTAAATGAAACAATGATCCTTTTCTCAATATGTGATTTTGAATTGGGAAGTGATAATGAGACAAGAAATGTAGATCTATAATCAAAATAGGAAATATGCTACTTCAAATTTGAATATCGGACAAGTAGAATCCCAAAAATAGCTGTAACAACTATTCTGAGATCTTGAGGTTGAAACTTGTCTATGAGTCAAATATGAGTTTGTTCTAGATGGTATACAATGACTGATATGATGTGTAACTAGGTATAGAATGGATGAGCCATTCTGTACCTTGGGTTTTTGTGCGGAACTTGCAGGGATGCTCCAACTATTCTTGATCTACCTAGAAAAGTTTCGGTATCTTTTTCCTTCACACAAAAAATGGGGAAAAAGGTATTTTCCTCAGTTAAACCCCTATTTAAGAATTAACCTTGAAATGTAATGAAATAAAGGAAAGCACACTAGCATGTAACAAAGGATAGATATAATAAATGAAGTATATCATACATTGGCAACAAAGTGTTTTTAGTGGTGAATATTCGCCTTTTGGCAAATTCTGGGAAATGTCATTGCCGGAATTGGTGAATCGTGCACGATACACGATGGCCCAAATTGCTCAATTTTAACACGGTTTATGCAATAACTTTGACTTAACACAAAAACCCAAAAGGAAATCATAAAAGACAAAACCTCATGGCACAGATGTTGTAATTCACCACAATGTTGATTGAGGAGAAGAGAAGAAGAATTGAAGAGGTGGCTATATCTCATTCCTTGATAGAAAAAATCCTTTGTTTGGCCTCTAATGTGGAAAGAAGCTAGATATATGGAGAGAAACACCTTGAATTATTGAGAAGAATGCTTGATCTTTAATACTTGATCTTGATTTTATTCCTTGCACTTGATAGCTTGATTACAAATTCTTGTGAGTGGTTATGATATGCAAAACAAGGAGAGATATGGTTTTTATATACCCCTCACAACATCTCAAGGGTTAAAACTCAACTAGACTGAATGTAAGTCCTAATCCTCCACTAAATTACTGATATGATGAACCTATTCAAATTTGGGCCCAATCTTTAGGGTATAGAACAAATGCACCATCTTATACCTAGGTATAGAATGATAGAGTCATTATGTATCTTCCTATCAGGTTGTAGCTATGGACCATGGGTCCTAGACAATGAGAGGATGCGAGAAAACATGGTATAGCTAGTTCCAAGGTTGGGAGAGAATATAAATGCCATAAATGGTGATATAGGGATTAGGTGATGAAATCAATAATTGCATTGGAGGAAAAATAGAGGAGCACACTTAGAAATAAGTGTTTACATTAGTTTTAAACTAGATTGAAAAGAGAGAGGACACATAATTGAATTTAGGTGTGTAATCAAGGTAATAGGGCAATCATAAACCTACAATAACAATAAGATCTCAACCACAAGAATATCATTAATAAAAGTTAGTATCCCAATACCAAAAGAGGAAAAGAAACAAGAGAAAAGCATACACGAATCAAGATATTGAAATCAAATAACATAAAATCATATGCAAACCCATAACTCTTCCTTTGTTTCTCTCCTTCTCAATGCAATGTTGGGATCTCAGTAATAAGCTCAAGATCATGCCAACATTGTGCGATCAAAAGTGTGACACACTTCCATGAACTATTACACTTGAGAGGATCCATGGAAGAGGAAATCTCAAGAAGCGGCTCATAGCTTCCTAGTTGAAGTGAGTTTAATCCTTCTCATGATGCTCATAAAATTGGCATAGAGAATTAGTGACTTGACTACTCTAAAATGGAAGATTTAAAACCAAGAATGAAGCTAAGAATTCAAGAGTGCAAGTTAAGAATGATAGATTAAGCTAAGATAAATGCAAGCAATTAGTATTCTAGAATGAGAATACAAGAGCTCTACTAGTGAAGCAATGCAAGAAAGGAAATAGATTAACAGTGCAAAATTAAGCTAAGCTAAGAATTTAAATGACAAGATTACTATAAGAATGCAAGAAAGCTAGATTGCAAGAGAATGTATTTCAATAATGATCAAGGTGGAACCCTTGAGCCAAAGAAGAGCTTCCTTTTAAAATAATTTCCTCAAGAATGGAGGGTGGAGATTAAGAGGCAAAAGAATGAGTGATTGAGATGAATAGGCAAAAGGAGATGCAAGGAGATGTAAGGTTAGGTAGAAATGAGTGGTGAGGATTAAGAGGCAAAAGAGAAATGTTAGGTAGAATAAGACAAAATAGCAATTTTGAAAGCAAAAATATTTTTTAATTGCTAATTAATCAAGATTAAGTGGGTGTACACATGTAAATGTGTAATTTTAATAAAAGTGTAGGAACTTTATATTAAAAGTAATGTTATAGCAATTAAATAAATATGCAAGCTCTAGAAATTTGACCATAGTATAAGCTTGATATAAGATTTTTGATTTAATTATGCAAATGAGATTTAAAGGGTTATTCTGCACAATTATGTTCAATAAAGAAGCAATTTGATCGAAAGGGGGGGGGGGATCAAGTTCTACTAGACCAATTCTAGGTGATTACATTTGACCCTCTTTGACTAATGTGTGAGCGATATGGGAGCACATTGAGTCAAAGAATGATGATGTCAGGATAGATGATAGATATTTGACTCTGAACCTAATTGAACGAAGATCAATAAGAAAGATGAGAGTATCTAGCTTGATATGAAGCGATGAGATTGATTATATGTCCAAGGAGATTGAGATAGATAATCATCTAAGAGACAATACCAGATTGATGTGGGTCCTGATGAACCTAATATGTCCCAAGAGATTGAAAAGATGTCTGTCTGAGTGAACTGATATGAAGCGATGTGAACACTCTTTCAAAAATGAGATACAGAGAACTCAAGTTGAGATGCCCCGAGTGATGATGTTTAGTCCTGATTAACTTGATTGATAAAGATTTGGTTCAATTTCTAGATTTGCAAATTAGGAGATTTAATTGATGAAGAAGATATGCTATATTGTCATGCCCCCTCAGGATCAAAATCAAAATGAGGTACAAGGGGTGAAGATTAGCTTCAGAAGTCCAAGAAATGAAGGTGGAAGTGAGCAAGAAGTGATAGCGTCGGCAATCAATTGCATTTGAAGATTGGGAATTTTGATTTTGATCTCAAAAATAAGATAAAAAATAAGGATTTACAGTCAAATGCCTCAGTAGAGAGAAATGAAGGATGAAAAGAAAGCATAGCTCAAGGGAACCAGAAATGCAAAGCTAAATGCAACCCTAGAATGAAATGCATCCTAAGACATGAGATTAGTCAAGTCACTGATCCTGTAGCCATTAGTTTTCATCATTTGAGCATTTGGGACATCAACGGTTAGTACAACCTTCACCTATACGAAAGAAACCGTGAAAATATGAATACGATCTTATCGAATAAGATGTAGGAAACACATGTAAGCATCGGGACATAAGCGTCGAGATGATCTGAACATAGTTTCCAAGTTAATGTTGTAAGAAAACACCTGTATCGAGGCACAAGATGCCAAGATAACCATGAGTGTTGTCATACGTGCTACACACAAGCAATATAAAAGGAGATAATTACAATCTCACCTAAGTGTCCAAATAAAGAGGGTCATGGTATGCGTGGTGTTCCAATTGTAATCGAGGCTCTTACCACAGACACCCAATTTATTAGACAAATTAGGATTGTTTAAATCATACCACAAGCAAAAATCAAAGAAAATATGTTATGCCTCCAGTCATGAATCTCTAGTCAAGTAGACATCGTTGAGCGACCTTATAAGACATAGAAAGCATAAATTAATTCAACATATCTCAGACATTTTAAGTTTTCTACGATGTAATTTTGTGCTGGGCGTTAAGGAAAACACCTTTGTGCTAGTGTCAAAGTGCAAGAGCACAGTGAATAGTGCAAGATTTGATGTGTTGAGAAACACACTGATGTCCAGATTGGTAGTGTTAAGAAACACTAAAGGATTGGGGTGTTGAGAAACACCAAGAAGTGTTAGTGATAAATTGTCCATCGGGAAGGACTGATAAAATGACTCAAGTTAAGCTCAATAGGTCGACCAAGAGATAAAGCATTAACAACTTAGATAGGTGTAGGATTTCCCCAGACAATAGATAAGAACTGAGGACAAGACAAAGACTAGTTCCAACTTGTCACAACACAAGGAAACAAAAAGTGAGATGGATGGAAGGAGACAAGAGCTCAACCACACGTTGATAGATGGAGCATTGATTACAAGTAGCACCTGTTTGCCAGTTTTTCACCACTTGGAGATTATTTCTATTTGTGCTACCAAGGCATCTGTTTCCAGGTTTTCACCAAGGCACAATTTTTCTCTTTTTTCTCTTTTTTTTTGCTTTTTTTGTATTTTTTTGATATATAATTTTTTTGAGGATAGATCAAGGCACATGTTTCTAGTTTTTCACTAGAATGATCATTTTTTTTAGGACATTTTACAAATTTTAGGATTTTTTCAGGACTCTATATACTTTTAAAGATTTTTCAGGATCATAAGTTACTGTACAAGGAGAGTATCTAGTTGTAAATTTGGTGTAGATGAAGAGCGTTGAGAGGCTCTTTAAGAACATTGCCATTTGTAGCAGTCAATTGATAAGCTTCAGAACCAGATGCTGTAGTAGTGATAGGAGGATCAAGCCAGTAGTGTCCAACTATCAAGAGTTTCATAGCCAAAGAAAGATCATTCGAGTGAGATCCACAAATACCCTCATGGACCTCTTCTAATGCTTTGTCAAACTCCTCATGTTCTAAATGTCCAAGGAGAGTAACATCTAGACTTCTCTTAAACAAGTCATTAGTAATGAGTAGATACCAGTGTACACTTCTTGGAAGGAAATGATGAAGTGGAGAGTAAAAAGAGGTGTGCGAGGTAATGATGGTGTGGAGAATTGGAGAGTGAAGTGAGTAATAGGAAGGAGATAGAAGCTAGAGTGTTAACATTGATTTTGATTTTATATCCAAGTCTTTTAACTTGCGAATCCACATAGCCTTTGATAGTTCTTTACTTTGAGATACTTTTGATTTCAATTATTTTATGATGGATTTTGGAATTCATATTTGCTTTGATTTTCTTCTTTTCTTTGAGGACCCTTGTGGTCTTTTGAATATTTCTTTTTTCTTTTTAGTCACATGCCGATTAGATAGGACATGGTGATCTTTATATGTAAGTGGATTCTTATTTTTTTTATTTTTATGTTGCAAATCTAAATTGCTTTCGGAAGAGTTGGGAATTATGGATGAATAAGGTTGATATGACA